>APFE030000454.1:105029-116000 GCA_000404065.3 Pinus taeda
GTCACTACATCACCCAGTGCCTAAAGAGGAAGAGGGATAAGAAGAGGCAGCAAACAACAATTTCAACAACGATTGATGAGTTTACCTCTAGATTGGAGGAATTCACACTAATAACAACGATACCTCCAGATGGAGGAGGAGCATGATGCTTCAAATCACTTGTATGGGCAAGGTCCATGGGAGAGGAGCAAGAAGTCTAGATCAAATCCAGTGGCTGTTCACATGGATCAATTCCTTTGTTGCGAGAGCCTACAGAAAAAGTAGCAGGAGGATAGAGTTGTCAGCAAGGCGCAGACAAATCTTAAGGCACAATGAAAAACTAGTTGCAGTCAAATATTTGAGAGGTAATTGCAGAGCCAATTGGGCATAGTCAAGTGCTCAGTAGACAGTATAGAGCTAGTTGCAGTCAGAGACTTAAGGGACAGTTGCATAGCCAATTGAAGGGGCAAAATAAATCAAAGAGAGTTTTAAGGCTCAGAGGGAAACTGGCTTCAGAGGGAGTATCTCTATGGAGACTTGATCTTCAGAATCTAAGCATATCAATGCACACAGTTGCAGTGGTAGCAACAGCGCATAGGTTGTGCAAAAGTAGCAGTGCAAGGGCACTAATAGTGTGAGATCATAGATTGATTCAGCCACAATAAGTGAATCAAAGTATGCGCAGTAGCAAGGTGGACAGTGTTTTGACATAATACTTTTCTTCACAGTGATTTTCAGTGATAGGGAGTTAGATCAGCGTGAGATGTGAAGAAAGGAGGTATAATAGATGTCAACCATCAACAGCGTGGTCTAGTCCAGCTATAAGTTGTTCAATATGAGAGATGAGTAGAATGGATAATGGAGTATAATAGGGAATACCTTCCTCACTATGAGTGAGTGTTATTTTTTATGGATACAGTAGCATCAGAGAAGTGTTCTAGTCTCAAATGATGCTAAGAGGCTATGGAAAACAAGATCTCCAAAACCCAGAAAAGGTTTCACGAGATAAGCTTAGGAATTACCTTAATTAAATTAATTTGTCATAATTAAAATATTTCCTAAGTTTAACTTAGAAAAAGTGGTAAATTAAAGTTAAGTAATTAAGGATGTTCGAGATTGCTCTAGAGACTTCTATGTTGATGAAGTCTAGTTGATCTTAGTCGTCGATGGAGATTAAATTGTGGCCATTGAGACTCCAACGAGAGATTATAAAAGCATGTTGAAAGGCTTGGAGATAGCATCAGTGCAACCAATTGTGAGCATTGCAGAACGAGCTACCTAGTTCGTAATATTCAGTGAGGGCGCAGTTTGAGCTAGAGGGAAGAGCATCAAAGAGGGAGCAGCAAAAATTTGGAAGAGATCCGGAGGAGATTTTCCTTAGATTCCAATATCCAACAAGCAGGGAAAGACGAGGCCAAATTGTCTGCAAAAGAGGTCGTTTAGTGCAATGCGAGTTAGCAAGACCAATAGTGCAAGTTATCGGAAGAGGGTTTGTTTAGTTTTCAGAGACCATATCAGTGTCCTGAAGGAAAAGTGAATTCATTCTAGAGGCTGAGGGAGGCTAAATAGACCAGTTGGAGGTAAATCTACGGTTGTATGAATTGCACGAAGTTAGCAGTGAGTATTCTAAGCAGCAGGGTGAGTTGTCAGTGTGGGGTGCGAGTAAGCCAGAGGACGCCAAGTTGATTTGCAAAGGAGATCTAGTATCTCCAATATATTTTGCCAATATATTTTCAAAGGTTTTCCAACACGGCAACTAGTTGTAATAATTCTCAAATTGTTGCATAATAAATAATAATAATAAAAAAAAAACTCATCTGTTGCACAAGTTTTCCCTTTGGAGATTTTTCCTGGGGATGTTTAGTATGTTGAAATGTGGCAACAAGAATATTCCAATTTTAATTTGACCTTGAATTAAAATTGAGAATTAAAATTCAAATTTAGTCTCACCAGCTGCTTGAAAAATAATTAATTAATTCATCTTGAGTTAATTAATTGGAAAAATTCAAGCTAGAAATCTTTGTGAAATCATGCAACAGTTATCCCTTAATTAAGGAGATAAGGATGAGTTGTATTTGAGTTGTAATTAGTTAGCTCAGTTAACTGAGTTAAATCTAGTTAAATTAGTTCCAAACAATTTGAGGAACTAGTTGTGAGTTCAGTCAGTTAATACATGCATGCATGAAACTAGTGTACTCCAAATAACTAAAGATTCTCTCATAAATAACTCATGCATGTCAGTTCAGAGAAAAACCCAGTTGAAATTAAAGACAGGGACAGTGTACTATCAGTTGCAAGAATTTTCCTATAAGAAAATCTCTTGCATGCAGAAAGAATTCATTCCTTGATATTTGCGCAGTTTTATTGTGTGTTGGAGTAGTGTGTGAGATTAGTGTCACACAAGGTTACAGCGGGAGCACCCAGGGAAAATTGCGCAAGGAAATAGGAGGCTTGGAGGGCAAAGGAGAAGGCATATGAGCAGTCTATTTTGTCTGTGAGCCATAGTGAGGGATTGTACTAAGAGCTGGATATCTGTGAAAGCTAAAGCTTTATGTAATCCTAAGATATTTCCACTTGTATGATAATACAGATAGCAGGGGTTTTAGATGAGGCTTTCCCCAGAGTATTCTTCTATGTTTCATGTGTATTGATTCTTCTTCTTTGTTATATGTGTTCTCTTTGATCTTGTTCAAATCGATTAAGCGTTCGCAAGTTAGATTGTATAAGTAGATTAAGTATTTTACTTTAGTTATATTGCATAATCAAATTAATCTACAGTGAGAATTTCTACATGGTATCGGAGAAAAGGTGATCGAAGCTGTGAACAGTATACTGAGAAGGGAAATTCAAAGTTTGAAGTTCTTGGTTGCAAGTGCAAAATCGAATTCTTATCACACCTCAAAGTTCACCAATGGCGTTCAATGGCTTGAAACTCGAGTATGCTCTATGTTATCTCAAAATCTGACCCTAGAAGGCTGCAGACCAGGAAGACCTCAAGTAACTATTTCACACCTACTTTAGGCTGAGGTTTAGCCTCCTCAACTTGAGAGGGCTCTCTCAAAAGGGTTAATGATTTTGATTATAGTTAAGATGGCTAACTCTTGTGAAACAAATGAAAAAATATGAATGGTGGAAACACATTTAGCAACTATCCATTGGGCTTATGGAGTCAACATCATTTCAGTATAAAATGGTATTAACCTTACATAGAAGTCAGGGCATTCAGCATTTAACATATTCAGAACATACCAACTCAAATAGGACCACACAGTCTATGAATGTATACAGGAAGTTAGAGCACCTTAAGTGAATTCTAAGTGATTACACATTCATACCACTGAAAATATTAGGAAAAGAACAATACCACACATTCTGAACATCAAATCCCTCATGAATCCTGAGAAGCAAAGCCAAGCTTGTATTACCAAAATAGAGTATTACATAAGCCAAATATCAGAATTTTTTCATAAATTTTCCAACCCTTATTACATTGCTCTTTCTCCTATATATAGAGCTCTTCTACCTAACTAAGATTCCTCCTCAAGCATGAGGGGAATTCGAATTCCTCCTTATTTGACACCTATTGACACTTAAACTAACTATTTAATACAAAAGACAACTAACTAGGAGTCCTAGAGACCTAAAACAATTAGGAGTGTAACTACTCATTATGATCAAAGCAACCTTATCTAGGAATTAAACACTCCTTTTGACACATAAAAATCCATGAAGTCGAATTTTATGAACCCCATAACCTTCCAGCTGGCCCTTGATGACTCATCCTTTTGTTGTTCCTAGAAACTAGGAAACTGTCCCTTGCTCTGTTCTGGCTGAAACATAGGTCTTGGGACAGAGCTCATAACTTCTCATAAAAATTGTATTTGGAAAAACTGAAGGAGGCTTTTGTGAACCAATCCATGCTTAACAAAAACCTCTCTTGGTTTTTTGAAACACCTTTCCTACCGCCCAAAATATGTCTTTTAAAAACAGGTGTCAAACAGAGAAATAGGTTTGTGAAAAACTGCACTTACAGCAGTTTCATAGCGCAAGTTTTGTCCTTCATTTCTCCCAGATCATAATTGATTTGAAGAAAGTGGAAGAGGTTTTTGTATTTCAGTATCGTAGGAATAAAAACCTCTTTCACTTTTCAGAGATGAGTTTTCCATTTCTTGGTAATCCTCTTGGAAGTCGACTGCTCTTTTCGTAACATAAAACTTTGGAGTTCATAAATGTCTTTCCTTTCCTTGTTTTGCCTTTGATAGACACTTATACTTCACGAATGCTCCCTTTCAAACCCTTCTATTCAAAGAATATTTCCCTTTGTATCACAAAAATGGTCCATCAAATCACAATATGCAGCTACAGCAATTTCGTAGCGCGCTACGAAACTACTGTGTATTAGGCATCATCTTCAGCAGTTTCGTAGCGTGCTATGAAACTGCTTGTGTAATCACAAAACATACTTTCTAATGTCAAAATTTGACTGTCTTGAGCTTCATTATCTTGAAATGTCTCTTTTCATGTGCCCTCTCTTCATTTTCTCCCTCCTCATGTTTGTATATCAATAAAGAGATTGCTTTCATCAAATCACCAACTACAATAAAATCTCCACGAGATTGAACATATAGTGCAAGAATATGACCATGATGGCCACATTCAGGCTGTAACTCTCTTGAACCATCATCACGGAGCCCCCATTTGTATAACTGAATCTTTTGATTGATGCCAGCAAGCAACTTTTCATTAAATGCATTCAGATTGTAAACATAAACCTTTGTCTCCTTCTCAATAACAAGTTGCAGTTTACCATCTTCAACTGAGAATACTAAGATTCGGCCTTTGTTAGGTTTGTTCTCCTCGGGAAATACATATGTTGTCCCAACACAATAATAAGCATTGTTGTCATTTGTAAATGAACAACTGAGGATGGAACATCCATTTTCATAAGTATCAAGTTGATATGATGAAAGAACTTCAAATGTCTGATTATCTATCAGGCACACAAAGTGTGTTTCAATCTCCTCAATATTTGTCTGCGAATACTTCACACTGCAAATGGCAAAGGTGTGAAATTGCTCTTGGTGGAAAATACGACGAGCATGCTCTCCAAGAGGAATTGCATGGATATGAAGTTTCTGAATGTCATCAATTTACCCAATAGTAAGCAAGTTCTCTTTTGGAATTGCAAGGCTGTCTGGAAAGGAAACCGAATTGAAAAGGCACACGTGATTGACTTCCTTAAGATTCACATTGCTATACAGCAACTTCTGATTGCTACTGTAAATAACTATTGGCGTGTCTGATGTTGCAAAAACATGTGTTGTGTTCTTAGAGCGAAAAGCCCTCAAGGTGATAGCTTTTGTACCCAACAAAATCTTCTTCCAGTCAGACAACTCTCCAGTGCTCATATTCAATATGAAGTTGAATAGATGCCCATCCCCAAGACCACATAATAAGTATGCAATCCCTTCAAATCTTGTTTGAGCCTTCAAAGAACTCTGATGTATGCTGACCCTGAGTTTTCCAAGTGCTTCTTATGCATGAAGGGAGCATGAGAATGACCAAGACCAATTCTTCCTTACCTTACCCTTTTCTTTTGAAATCTTTTTAGTGATAACACTCTAGATGACAGCGTGAATTACATAGCATGGAAGGATCGCATGGAAACGGTATTAGAAGACAATGGTTTGAAGGATTTCATTGATCAAGAAATCCCCAAGTCAGCTGCGGCTAATGCACAAGAATTGGTTGAATGGAAGAAGTGTGTGGCGAAGGCGAGATGGATTCTTCTAGAGGGAGTTCGAGACCATATTGTCTCGAGTCTCCATGGGAAGGAGACTCTGTTTTCAATGCGGAAGACATTGAAGGACCTATATCAGAACAGTAGCGACCAAAGGAAACTGACGCTCAAGGATAAGTTTTGGAAAATCAAGATGGAGAAGGGCAATACTATTTTTACATATTTGAACAACCTCACCACCTGCAGAGATGAGCTTGGAAGTGTGGGAATAACTACAGTCGATGATGATATGGTGACTCTTGCTCTCCTCGACCTTCCAAAGAGCTGGGATAGCTACCAGGACTCTGTGAATGGAAGACAGAAACTGCCGGATTGGGAACGACTGTGGTCGGATCTGATGCAGGAGGAGATCAGGAGGATCACAAGAGATGGTTCTTCATCTAAGCACGATGATGAAGAAAATCTGGCCTTAGCAAGTCAGGCAAGGAAAGGGAAAGAGAAGGCTTCCCATTCCAACTCGAATTCTTCTCATGGAGGGAAGAATATTGACAAATCTAAAGTGAGATGCTTTAATTATCATGAGATGGGCCATTATGCAACTAATTTCTCATTGAAGAAATCCATGAAGGGATCCTCGAAAGGATCAGAAGGTGAGGCATTAGCCTCTCAGTTCGAATTGGATTTTACCCTCATCGCATACATGGTTTCATCGATGGTGGGTTGTGTTTAGTATCTTGACAATGGAGCCTCATTCCACATGACCGACGATAAAAGTTTATTCAGTACATTGGAGGAGAAAGACCTCAAGATGTGCATAGAAATGGGTGATGATGGAAGGTACTGTGTTTCAGGAGAAGGCGCAATTTCTTTTCAAAGGAAGCATGGAGCTCCTCTCACCTTGACTAATGTAAAGTATGTGCCTGGACTGAAGAAGAACTCGGTATTAGTCACGATGTTGGAGGCCAAAGGCTATGGTGTTGTCTTCAGTAAAGGAAAGGCGTTCCTAAGACACATAGCCACAGGTCAGACCAAGAGGATTGGGATTCAAGTGAAGAATCTCTATAAACTAAAGTTGGATGATTGTGCTGCATTGAGTTTGAAAGCAAAATTGGTGCAAAGCAAAGACATTGTCGAGTTATGGCATAGGCAATTGGGCCACTTGCATCATGGGGCCTTGAAGATAAAGCAGCAGATCTCTACTGGACTTCCCAAAGGTAAACTTGAGCAAGTGGACACATGCAAAAGTTGTACCTTGGGAAAGTACGCCAAGTCTTCCTTTCATGATCGAGACAGTCGAGCTGAAGCGATCTTGGAGCAAGTTCATATTGATTTGTGTGGACCATTCTCGACAGCATCCACCGCGAGGCAAAGGTATTATGTGATTTTCATTGATGATTTTTCTCATAAATGCTAGATTTATTTCATCCAAAAGAAGGACCAAACCTTCTCAACGTTTTGTGAGTTCAAAGCTTTGGTTGAGGAAGAGTCAAGGAAGAAGATCAAAGCCTTAAGAAGCGACAATGGTGGAGAGTATGTCTCTCAAGAGTTTAAGGACTTCTGTGCAGCGGAAGGAATTAAACGGGAGTTAACGACACCTCATAACCCACAGTAGAATGGGGTGGCCGAGAGGAAGAACAGAACGATTGTGGGTGCAGCTCAGGCGATGTTGCATGACCAAGGCCTACCACTTCATTTGTAGGCTGAGGCATGCAACACAGCGGTCTATTTGCAGAATAGAAGCCCGCATCGCATACTTGGGATGAAGACACCAGAGGAATCTTTCTCCGGGAATAGACCAGATGTGGGTCACTTCAGGATCTTTAGCTCATCGATATATTGCCATGTGACCAAGGGTGCCCAAAAGAAACTTGAGCCGACAGCTGAGTTGGGAATACTTGTGGGGTACACTAATACACCTCACAACTATTGGGTGTAGTTGCCTACTAGTCGGAAGACAGTGGTTCGCAGATTTCTCAACTTTGATGAGCAGAAGGCCATGCGAGTTTCCCTTGAAAGGGAGCTCCAACTACAGGCTGTGGAGGAACGTTTGGTTCCTAAGGAGGAGGAGCCTCAGACCGATGCGAAGCAACCGTATGCAAAGGTTCTAGGAGTGGAGACATCCACTCAAGCAGAGTCTTCTAAAGAGGGACAGAAGCGCACAAGAGACGCTGACAAATTGTTGTCAAATGCGAGAGAGAATGTGGGAGAACCATCTTCTCAGCGCAGACAGAGGAGGTCACCTGATAGGTACACTAGATACATGGCCCTTGTTGGGGAATGTGTTGAGACCAAGCCATCTTTCTTTGAGGAAGCAGTGTAGCAGCCGATTTGGGTTGATGCTATGTTGGAGGAGTATGACTCCATAGTTCGGAACAGTGTTTGGGATGTGGTTCCAAGACCGAAGAACAAGTCAATTGTGAGTTCCCATTGGCTTTACAAGGTAAAGCAAGTTGTTGATGGTAGTGTGCAGAAACATAAGGCAAGATTTGTTGCCTGTGGTTTCTCACATGTTGAGGGGATCGACTATGATGAGACTTTTGCTCCTGTAGCAAGGTACTCATTTATCAAATCGATGTTGGCACTATCAGCGCAGATGGGTTGGAAGATCCATTAGATGGATGTGAAGACTGCATTCCTCAATGGCAAGATTGAGGAAGAGGTGTACATACAGCACAGATGGGTTGGAAGATCCATCAGATGGATGTGAAGACTGCATTCCTCAATGGCAAAATTGAGGAAGAGGTGTACATAGAGCAGCCGGAAGGTTTTGAGACCTTCGATCGTGAGTCACATGTGTGCTGACTCAAGAGAGCCTTGTACGGGCTAAAGCAAGCACCTCATGCTTGGTACACCAAGATCAACAACTACTTCACCAGGTTGGGCTTCACAAAGAGTAAAGCGAATGTGAACCTGTACCACATCATGGTGAAACGTAAGCAGTTGATCATTATTCTTTATGTTGATGATCTCATATTGATAAGTGATGATCAGTTGATCATGTCTTGCAAGGAGGACCTTGCAAGAGAATTCAAAATGAAAGACATGGGTCTCATGCACTACTTCCTTGGCATGGGAGTGTGGCAGAAGAATAGGGAGTTGTTTGTGTCTCAAGGCAAGTATGCCAATGAGATACTTAGGAGATTCCACATGGAGAAGTGCAAGCCCCTGCAGACTCCTCTAGCAGGTAACTGGAGGAAGGAAGATGCTACTTCAGGAGAAGTAGTAGAGGCTACTATGTATCAGCAGCTTGTGGGTTCACTGATGTACTTAGTGAACACACGACCAAATTTGTGTTATGCGGTGAACTAGCTGAGTCAAGTTATGGTTCAGCCTACCAAGAAGTTTTGGAAGGCAGCTAAGCATGTTTTGAGATACTTCAGAGGCACATCTCAGTATGGATTATGGTACAGATGGACAGAGGGAGTGAAGCTACAAGGCTTCACATATGCAGATTGGATAGGGAGTGCATCAGATCGGAAAAGCACATCAGGAGGAATTTTCAACCTTGGGTTAGCTGCAGTTTCTTGGTACAGCAGGAAACAGAGGTCAGTTGCACTCAACTCAGCAAAGGTTGAATACATGGCTGCAAGTCAGGTAGCATGTGAGGCCATTTGGATGCAAAAAAAATCCAATTGGTTTGTTTGATCAGAGGATGGATCCAACTGTGATCTATTGTGATAATCAAAGTTGTATCAAACTCTCTGAGAATCCAATATTTCATGACAGGTCCAAGCACATCGACATTCGATATCATCATCTCAGACACTGTGTGGCGAGGAGGATCATGTTGTTGCAGTATATTTCGACCGAGGAGCAAGATGCTCACATTTTGACTAAGGCATTGTCAAAGTGTAAATTCGAGTTCCATAGTGATAAGATCGGGGTGGCAAATAATCTCTTTCTTGTTGAGAGGGAGTGTTCCAATTTTAATTTGTCCTTGAATTAAAATTGGGAATTAAAATTCGAATTTAGTCTCACCAGCTACTTGAAAAATAATTAATTAATTCATCTTGAGTTAATTAGTTAGAAAAATTCAAGCTAGAAGTCTTTTTGAAGTCATGCAACAGTTATCCGTTAATTAAGGAGATAAGGATGAGTTGTATTTGAGTTGTAATTAGTTAGCTCAGTTAACTGAGTTAAGTCCAGTTAAATTAGTTTCAAACAATTTGAGGAACTAATTGTGAGTTCAGTCAGTTAATGCATGCATGCATGAAACTAGTGTACTCCAGATAACTGAAGATTCTCTCATAAATAACCCATGCATGTCAGTTCAGACAAAGACCCAATTGAGATTAGAGACAGGGACAATGTACTATCAGTTGCAAGAATTTTCCTATAAGAAAATCTTTTGCATGCAAAAAGAATTCATTCCTTGAGATTTGCGCAGTTTTACAGTGTGTTGGAGCAGTGCATGAGTTCAGTGTCACACAAGGTTACAGCTGGAGCACCCAGGGAAAACTGTGCAAGGGAATAGGAGGCTTAGAGGGCAAAGGAGAAGGCATATGAACAGTCTATTTTGTCTGTGAGCAACAGTGAGGGATTGTACTGAGAGCTGGATAGCTGTGAGAGCTAAAGCTTTGTGTAATCCTGAAATATTTCCACTTGTAGCTTCATGTTCCGGATTATCCACAGTTTCCAGTTTAGTCTGTCGACGTTTCGAACCCCAACGGGGATCCATCATCAGGACGCTTCTGAAGGATAGAAATGAGATGAACGCAAGAAGATGAGAGAGAGAGCACTGGGAACCTGAATATAAATACACAAAGGAACCCTAAAATGACAGCCGACATTACTTTTTATTAATAATATTAATTTGTTTATAGTTGTAATTATTATTAATGAATTATTTAATATTCATTTTAATTTTATTATTTAGATTAATTAATCAATTATAATTAATATAATTAATTGCTATAATTGATAAAAAAAATTATTTAAATTGTTAAAATTAATTAAAATTCACTAATTACTTAATTTAAAGGGGATATTTAAAACCCTTATCATTTATTATTAATTGATATTTTTATTTGAATTGAGATATTATTATTTATATTAGATTAATCAGATTAATCTTGCTAATTCATATAACATTCACCTTATAAGAACACTATTTATTAAACCTAATTCCTTTATTCTTATTTTAATCAGATTTTATTTTTATTCTATAATAATTAAATTTAATATTATATTAACTACTATATTAATTTTAATTTTGAATTTTTAAAACCCTAATTCACTATATTACTAACCCT
>APFE030000454.1:116043-153881 GCA_000404065.3 Pinus taeda
TGAGGTCAGTTAAGGACAACATCGATCGTCAGCAACTCAAGGGAGTGTATAAGATTGACTGCTCGTGTGGGAAGAGTTATATTGGGGAAACAGGTCGATCTTTGAAAACAAGGCTTAAAGAACACGCAGCTGACATAAAGAATGATAGATCTCGTACGTCGGCTCTTGCAGAACACTCATCCAAGACCAAACATCACATGTGTTTGGAAGACGCCAAGGTAATTGCAAGGGAGGACAATTGTCACGAAAGGAAAATCAGAGAGGCCATTGAAATTATGAAAGTCCCGCAGAACCTCAACAGAGACAATGGAAGCGAAATCAGTGGGAACTGGTTCCCCCTGATCAGACGAATCACCCCTTCGAAACCCGTGGAAGCTCAAGATCAATAGACCCTCCGGTCAGAAGGTATGCTTATTTAAATAATTAATTAATCTTCCCCATTTTTTAAAATCTTCCCCATTTTTAAAATAAATTTAATTTAATTAATTATATTAATTTAATTCAATTTAATTAATTAGATTAATTAAATTGAATTGAATTAAGGCTTAATTAAATTAAATTAAATTAAATTATGGGCTATCTTAGATATTAAAATAAATTAGGGGTTAGGTTTTTAAATTAATTAAAATAAAATAGGGGTTAAGTTTTTAAAATTAATTTAATAAAAAGTAATAGTATTAATTAATATAATATTAAGAGGCTCAATTTAATGATTATATGATTTAATTAAATAAATTAAATAAAATTTATGGACTAATAAAAATGATTTGAGGGAATTAGGTTTAATAAGAAAAGTAAGAATGAATTAACTTAATTTATTTTATTAATCTATTATAAATAATCTAATTAAGTAATTAATTTTAGCTAATATTATAATTAAGAATTTTATTAATAAATAAGCTAAAAAAATTTAGACAATTAATAATAAATTTCTTGAAATTAATTAAAATAATATAAAACATCATAGGGTTAGTAATATAGTGAATTAGGGTTTTTAAAATTAATATAATGAATGTAATATAAGTAGTTAATATAATATTAAACTTAATTATTATAGAATAAAAATAAAATCTGATTAAAATAAGAATAAAGGAATTAGGTTTAATAAATAGTGTTCTTATAAGGTAAATGTTATATGAATTAGCAAGATTAATCTTAGTAATCTAATATAAATAATAATATCTCCCAAGTTTTTTTTCAAATATAAAAATATCCAATTAATAATAATGATAAGGGTTTTTAATATTTCCCCTTTAAATTAAAGTAATTAGTGGATTTTATTAATTTTAACAATAAATATTATAATATATATATTATTTTTTTTTTTTTTGTTTTTGTTTCTTATCAATTATAGCAATTAATTATATTAATTGATTAATTAATCTAAATAATAAAATTAAAATGAATATTAAATAATTCATTAATAATAATTACAATTATAAATAAATTAATTTTATTAATAAAAAGTAATGTCGGCTGTCATTTTAGGGTTCCTTTGTGTATTTATATTCAGGTTCCCAGTGCTCTCTCTCTCATCTTCTTGCGTTCATCTCATTTCTATCCTTCAGAAGCGTCCTGATGATGGACCCCCGTTGGGGTTCGAAACGTCGACAGACTAAACTGGAAACTGTGGATAATCCGGAACATGAAGCTACAAAAAAACTTCCACAGAGGCTTGAAAACCAACATATTTCCACTTGTATGATAATACAGATAGCGGGGTTTTTCGCTGAGGCTTTCCCCAGAGTATTCTTCTGTGTTTCATGTGTATTGATTCTTCTTCTGTGTTATATGTGTTATGTTTGATCTTTGCTCAAATTGATTAAGCTTCTGCAAGTTTGATTGTAGAAGTAAATTAAGTATTTTGCTTTAGTTATATTGCATAATCAAGTTAATCTACAGTGAGAATTTCTACATAGTCCAAAATAACAGTGTTAATTTTATTGTGTGGCAAGTTATTTCTTAGTTCCTGTTTTATTTCCGCATCGTATTTTTTTTAGTGAAGAATTGTGGTGTCGCTTATTCTTTATTTATCATTAATAATTTAATAGAAGACAAACAAACTATTAAGTTAGGAGAATAATACCCACTTGTTGCAATTCAAGGAATTTTCACACTTCAAGCCACTTCTTCAATCTAATTATTTTCTTTTAGCAAAATCTTTGAGCAAGTTTAGATTTCCCAAGTTTAAATTTTCAAGTGAACATACTCTACCTAAGTTAAGATCTAAAAAATGTTATTTTTAATTTAACTTGGATATTAAAAAAGAAAAATATTGACTTGGGTTATGATAGTCATAAAATCCGTATATTGGTTTTCTTTTTAGAGTGCTTGGGGTTAAAATCTATATATTGGTTTTCTTTTTAAGGTGCTTAGGCCTTTAAATTCAATTTTATACACCATATTGGCACTTGAAAATTTCATTGACTCATTCATAATAAGGGATCTAGAGATCTAGCATAAATATGGAATTTGAAGTCAAGATGTCCTTTTACTTTGGGGGTCCATAACTCTCATTATATTTGAAGTGTTTTTCCTTTTGCATTTTCTGAGTGATATTCCAAAGTTAACTAATTCTTTAAATGAGAAACAATTTCCATATAACAAAATATTGCAATTTTCTTGGGCATGTTGGTTAATACTCTGCAAAATTTCCTACAAAAAAAAAATTATAGGTTGAAATTCTTTAAGTTCCTTTAATGTTGGTAATACTGAAATGCAATGACTGAATTTAAGGTTTTCACTTATATACATTCACGAGTCAAATAGATGACATCCTGTGGTTAAACCAAACCACTAGGATTTTCTCTTTCATTCTATACATCTTATTTAATCTTAATGTGGTAACCTTTTCAACGGTGTTATTTTCAACTACGTATCAAAATTGTGAGAACTGTTTAAAGGCCTCTAATTTGTCCTTCAAAAAATATACCCAAGTCATCCTTGTAAAATCATCAATAAAAAGAATGAAATGTTTGCATCCACCAAGGGAATATTCCATAAAACCACAATTGTCACTTTGAATAAGTTGCAAAAAATATGTTTGCTCACCATGTAGTTGTGAGAAAAGGATCCCTCTTTTGTTTTCCAATAAAACATGCTTACACTTAGCACTTTCATTTTTGAAACTAGGTGATCCTTTAACCATCTCTTTTGTTTTAAGTTTTCATAAACTTTCAAAGTTCAAAAGGCTCAATCTATAATGTCGTCATCTTAAGGAGCTAAGGGATGAAACCATAAATGTTTCAAAATCATGTTTGTGAGTGACCATACCTTGTATCCTCAAACGTTTCCCATCTTCATAACCCTGCATCATTATTTTGAAGTTATGTATGGCTTATTGATTTTGCTCAGCCCATATTCCATGATAATATATTGACGTTGTTATCTAATGAGGACCAAGGGCAACAAATTATTTTTGAAGGTTAAAACACACCAAACAATAGAAATCAAGGGCATCGGAAGATGGGCGATCAGGAGAATGCACATAACAACCAATATGGGTTTCAATACTGGATCGATACTTTACAAATTCTTGGAAGACAGAAGTGACCTAATCATTTTCCTTGAGTATGGGTTGTGTCATTTACTAAATAAATTAAATTAAGTTTCATATCCTAATATGTCCAACAGTATATCTAATATCCAATCATCTTCATAATCCTCTCATCAACTTGATGGTGGCTACTAATTCTGCAAAGTCTATCTCCTTATTAGTTGTCAAAACACATTCAAAATTATATTCTTGATTATATGATTATTGAGCCAAAGTTGAAGCATTAGATTTAGAATGTCATTTGAAAGTTTGCTTATTTTTGGGCTAATTTTCATTCCTTACTCTACACTTCCACCACATGCCCAATGCGAAGACATATTTTGCACTTTACTTGAGTTATATCATTAAAATTTCCTATTGATTATTATTGCTAGGAGGATCTTGAGATCTCCTAAAATATTGTTGATTTTGATTATTTCTTTCTCTTCCTTTGGCTTCTACCATGACCACAAACACAGTCTTGATTTCTTGCATTTTTTAATCTTCATCTTCCTTTAGAATTGTCATTATATATGCCTCTTCCTCTTGTACTTCCATTGTGAGTATCTCTGCCTCTCGAGTTTTCTCCCTTTCTTGAGTTGGTAAAGATAAGATTTCCTGAGTTGTTCTTTTTACCAAAAATTTTGTCATGTTGGACCAACAAGGCGCTAAGGGAATTCAAAGTTTGATTCTTCAGTTTATTAGTGAATTGTAATGTTTGTAAAAAAAAATCTATAAAAGGGTGGCACACCATTGAACAATATCAAATTCATAAAACTTTCTTTCACATTCTTAAATCCACATTTTAGTATTTCCAATCTAGCATTAATTAACTAGGAAATGTACTCCAAAACATCTCCCCCTCCAACCAATCTTTGTTTAAGGAGCTTTATATGAAGATCGACCCATTTTGATTGAAGATCAGTATCAAACATTTTCTTAAAGATTTACCATGCATTCTAAACATCAATTGCAGTCTCAATATTTACAAACATTTCATCAGTTACAAAAAATGTCAAAAGTGCAATTTTTTTCATCTTTCAATTCCATTTTGTCAATTCTCTAGCATAAATATGCTTAACTGTTTTATCACCACTATATACATATTTCCACGAGTCATAAATTAATGTGCTTTGCATGTTACTACTTCAAGCCTTATAGTTCTTGGGCCCATCCAATTTTATCTAAATTAATAAATAAGTTTAGCAATTTAGGCATGAGGACTTGCTTATCAAGTGCACACAATCAAAAAAAACAATGAATACCAAGCATAAAAGGCACTACACAAATTGCAAAAGAGAGTTATAGGGCTTGACCTTAAACCTCTTATAGTCTCGATGGAAAAAGGCATTGATAGAGTATTTCACTCCACTCTTATCAATACTTCAATTACAAGATACAAATACTCTTCAATATTGTCAAACTACCAAAATTTAACACAATAAACTTCAATAACCCCATTGAAGTGAACATGTTTGATCCTCAATGACAATATTGAATAAATATGGTCCCACTTAAACTAGTAAAGATTTCAAATAATAATAATAATACACCTACTGTACAAATATTCTTCAATTTTCTTGAACTTCCAAAATTTAACACAATAAACTTCAATAACCCCGTTGAAATGAACATGTTAAATCCTCAATAACAATATTGAATAACAATATTGAATAAATATGGTCCGACTTAAACTAGTAAAGATTTCAAATAATAATAATAATACATCAACGTCCAAGAACATAATACCATGATATTTCCACCCAAACTTCAAAATAATACATCCACCCTTATAAAACCCACTACTGAAAAATAATACATCCATCCTTATAAAACCCACTACTGAAATAAATATGGTCTGACTTAAACTAGTAAAGATTTCAAATAATAATAATAATACATGAACACCCTTATAAAACCCACTACTGAAAATGGCATAACCAGACGACACTTTATTTGGAAAAAATAAAATAAACACTTTTAAGCTAAGTCACATGACACGAGGACACGAGACACGGAGGACACGTAAATACGAGTATTCAATACGAAACGCAGCGACCCAGAAACAGGACACGGGGGACACGTTTTATATATATTTAATAAATATATATATATATATTATATATATATATATATATATATATATACTATACAACACACCGAAAAGATAGTTTTTTTATCCATATTAAATTGCAGGTTGCAGGCTGCGGCTTATCTAATCAAATTAAAATATAATTACTTCTCAAAGTTCATAGTTCACTTTAAAAAAATAAATAGAATCAAAATTTACAACTTACAAGCACATAAGAAACTAAGTAGTAACTAGTAAGTACTTACTAGTAACTACTAATTATAAATTTAGAACTTAGATATTAAAACCATAATGATAAAATGCATATTTTCCATTTAGTCATCAAAATCAAAATGTATCACTATTCACTTTCAGTGTTTACAATGTACAATCTAAGATAGATCATAGATCATAGATCATAGTAGATACTGACTCCTGAGTCCTGAGAGAATGCCAATAGAAAATACAAAAGAGTAGATACTAGATACAAAATAAGTAGGAATATCATATCTCGGTACTGGTCCATGTGTCATGAGTCATGACTCATGAGTCATGACTCATCGAGTCATCACTCTATCAATAGTCCATGTCCTCTGGCTCTATGTCATAGTCACCATCACTGCCACTGCCATCTGACTGTACTCCATCCTCCTCCTCTATGCCCAATCCAGGATCTGCTGCTGTGGAGGATGTCCCCTCAAAATGTTGTGTCTCATCATCAAAAGTCACTGGCTCTAGCACTGGGTCATTAAGATCCATGTTGGCTAATGCCAACTCAATGCTGTCATCCAAGCCCATATCATCAGGAAACACATCCCACATATTTGTTTTTCCCTTCAACCACTCCTCTCTCTGCCTGTAAATAAGACGAAGGTTGGTGTGCACATACACCATTGTCTCTGCCCTAGATTGGTCAAGCTTGCTCTTTTTCAAACTATAAAGATTCCCGTAAGTGCTCCAATTCCTCTCACAACAAGAAGATGAAGTAATTTGAGAGAGGACCCTCAAGGCTAACTGTTGTAGAATAGGGCATGAAGCCCCATGAGTTGCCCACCATGCATAGGCACTTTTGACCCCCCTATCTCCAAGTACATCATACGCCCCAAATCTCCTGGTGCCAGTGGAGAACTCTACAAAGCCTTCCTCCACCTCAAGAAAAGATGTGTTATCCTGAAATATCCTTCTGAATGCTATCTTCCTCCCCTGTGAAATCTCTCCATCCATGTGAGGAGGGTATCTGTGTGAAGTCCCACCACGGAGCCACTCTTGACTGTAGTACTTGGGATTCAAAGAGTGAGCTAAGCAATGCAAAAGTGTGCAATTCTTATCCCATCTAGAGATAAGAATATCCTGTATGGTGGACCATAAACTCTCTGCTGATGTCTCATATGCGGGGCACTCGTTCTCCATAACAATACTCTTCACAGACTCAATCATGGAATCCCAACCCTCATAAACCTCTCCTAAGATGGGCTGGTCCGTGTCTACAAACCGCAAAAAAGAAATGATAGGGTTCATGATCTTTATGGTAAGATCCACCCTTTCCCACCAACCATCATCTAACACTGTGTCCTTTACCTTTTTTGAAGCTGCTTGATCCGTCTTTCTCCAAAAAGACCAAAGATCTGAAATAACCATGGCCCCAAGAGCGGCCTTCACCTCCTTCAACCTCTTAAGCATGATGAATGAGGAAGCAAACCGAGTATCTGCAATCTTTAACAAGGATAGATGTGTGTACTCTTTATATATTGTGAGGGCATTGGTATGGTTTTGCACAAAATTTCGGATATGGCGTGCATCCTCAAGAAGATTGCCAATACATGTCACATCTGAAGCAATAGATTTGAGTGCTAAATTCAAAGAGTGAACAATGCATGGTGTCCAAAATATTTGTGGATATTTAGTTTCCACAATCAAGCCAGCTGCTTTGCAAACAGGTGCATTATCTGTGATGATTTGCACACAACTCTCAATGCCTACTTCTTCAATAACTTTAATAAACAGCTCACCCATATATTGTGCATCCTTGTATGTCCAAGAGCATCAACTGCTTTCAAGAAAACCGGTCCATTTTGAGAATATACCATGAAATTGATGAGAGGATGGCGTGCTGTATCTGTCCATCCATCAGAAACAATACTGACACCAGATGAGATCCATGATGATTTAATAGGTTGTAGAATTTTATCCACCTCCTTCCTTGCCTTCACCAACAATGTGGTTCTAAGTTTTTCTGAACTTGGAGGCACATACCCAATTGGAGCCCTATCAACTAGAGCTCGACACATCTCAATAAACATAGGAGACCGTGCAACATTAAAAGAAATGAAGTTGAGATAGAAAAAGAATGCCAATGTAAGATCAACCTCATCTCGCTGTTCACGCCAAAAAATCTTGTCCATTGGACCACCATAAGTTTGGGCTGCCCTCTTTTTTGCTGGCTGAATTTCTTTTCTCCCAAATCAACTACTATTAGAATTCCTCAAGAATGGAAGAGGATCTTCATTTTTACTAGTTTTCCTGCTTGCCGCCACCACATTCCCAAAGCCAGCTGCATCCTCCCTTTCCAAATCCATTTTTTCTCTAGGACTGATCTTTTTGCATGCTCCAATTCCACATGGAAGGCCCAACAAATGGCCCTTAACTCGAAAGTAAGTGCTCTTAAATTCACCCTTGCAGAAATTACAAGACCAATGCACATTCCCTCCCGGACCAGTCTTTGGCACATGCTTCTTGGTTACATACTTCCAAAGAGGGTATTTTTTTAGCTGTGCTTGTTGTCTTGCTGCAACAGCATCATATGTTGATGTTGGCTGAACACCTACAGCTTCACTTGAAACACTTGGAGCACTATGACCAGGAGAAGGTGAAACAGAAACACTTGGAGGGGGGGACCACGAAAAGCACTGCCCTTCCTTTGACCTCTGCCGGCTGCCTTGGATGATTGAGCCATTTCCACACACCTTCACCTACAAAAGAAACAAAATCAGCATCAGGCATATTAGAAATTTTTTAATTTAGATATAATCATATATCATATTATCATATAACTTACTAAGTTACTGCAGTTATTGAGATCTTGTAACTTGTAGTTGTAACATACTTCAGCTGTACTTGTAACTGTGGTGGAACAGAATTCAGATAGTGGACTGGGTGGACTGTGGTGCTTGGAGTGTGGACTGTGTGCTTACACTCGAACAGGGAATATTCACCTAAATTAGTAAATAGTAGCTTGGAATGTGTTCTTGATGAAGAGATTTTCATTTCACAGACTGGTGGTACTGGTTAATAACAGAACTCTGATTTTTTTGATACTATTGGAAACTTCAGTCCATGAAATTAGTCCCTACAACAACCACTCCAATTTAGAAGCAAAACTGACAGCCACAGGTGTCTTAAGTAGACTGATTTCCACTGAGGCCTCAATTGGCTTTCATGAAGGTTCTAGCATCCTCTTCCTCTAAAAAGACTGTAAATTTCCCCATATGAGCTGAAGGTCATGTTTTTTAAAGATATTGTTTCCTGTGGCTGCCTTGGTAAAATCTTTTAGCATGCTGTCTATACTGTCAGTTTTAGATATGAACACAGATTGGAAGGCCCTTTTAACTTTGTTTTGTGGAAGTGTTGGTCATTTGCCCTTACAGTTTGTATTGAGGGGTCTATGTGAGCTGCTCAACAGGTGACTTGGAGGGGATGGCTTCAACTAATTTGCAGATCAGTTTGTGGCATACACTTGACTGATATTTTATTTCCTCGAACTGCCTGTTGTAAATTAATATTTCAGCATCAGCCCTAAGGCTGTAAGTTCACAGAAAACAGATAAAGGAAACCTCAAGGCTGGGATGAAATTTCTGAATTTGCAATAAAAGTCGGATTCTCAAAATTTCAACGCCTTGCAGCTCAATACATTGTATTGAATACTTCAAATAGACAGAGACTAATAGATGGGCATTGGGAACAATGTTTAGTGTCTTTAGACTGTAAAAATTTTGACAGCCCTCACCAAAAATTAACCTTAATAATGCCAGAAAGCATGCATGGTTTGCACTGTTGTAATTTTTGGGAAGTGCCCTGTGACCAAATATTCCATGGAGGGGTTTAAAAGACGCAGGTCTGAAAGTTCTAAAAAAAATTCGATAAGGGCCACAGGCTGTAGAAAATAGTGCAGCAGCTCACACAAAATCCCCCGTCAGAAAATAGATGTTGCTACTATATGGAGGCAGGAGTTTCTCGCTTACAGTTTTGAAAATTACATTAGAGCTCTCAAACTATTATGTTCCTAAGCCTTCGACTCTTTACTTTTAGATACGTTTCAGCAATCCATTTGCCAAAGCACACAAGAAGCTCATTAATTGTAGTAATCTACATCACTACAATAGAGGCTTAATCTCTGAAAGCCATGAGGCAGAATGAGCTGGTGAAAAATCGCTAGCAGTCTGTCCAACTTGTAAGTTTATTGTCTCCTGGCAAGATGGAATACTCGAGATAATCCTCGAACAAAAGGTGTCGATTCATAAACATTATTACCAAAGGATAATAAGCGTACTAGAATGGGAAAGACCTGAACTTTTACCAAATGATAACAATCCTATCATTGTGTTTATTTTACAGAAAACTATACCGGATCAATTAGCAGCACTTATCAAAGAAGCTCACTATCAGTTCCTAAATCGAGCTTTGCAAACCCAGCCCTGACATATTTTCTTTCTGCATATAAATGGAAAGGTAAAAGGAGGGGCGGTAGTAAGTACAAAGTATATCAGTTACTAATTTTCCGTTGGTAAATCGACCACTGGGTTTATGATCCACGAAATCTTTCCCATACGGAGGAAAGTTGGCCTTCGCAACCGTTGCAAGTGCATTGTTATTACCAGGGTCTGCGGTAGAATCTCCAAATATGTACACGGCCGGCACCAAAGGCCTTGTGGCCTTTGAATCTGCGTACGTTAAATGTGGTTCACGTAGTGCGAGGAAAATACTGAGGCATGCGACAATACAAACATTAACACGCCCCTCCATTGCTAATAGTATGTCTGAATTGCTCAAGCCTCAGAGAAGTATACTGACACACCCACGTTAAATAACAGTCTGATGGGAATGGTTTGCAACATGTGGTTGATGATAGCGATGGCTCATGACTCTCAGGGTTCCAACAAACAGTAGATTCCAGAATCTTAAAAAAAAAGCTTACGAGACAATGAAAGTTGGATTCTCCAGCAGACGGCAGCTCCAACAGCAGACGGCAGACGGCAGCTCCAACAGCAGACGGCAGCTCTAACAGCAGACGGCAGCTCCAACACACGACGACAGCGCTAACAGCAGACGGCAGACAGCTCCAGACGGCAGACGCTCCAACAATTCGAACGAAAAGAACCGGAATAAACCACGCGTAGGGTTAACAAACTGTTTTTTTCCAATACGTATTCCAAAATGGTAAATACGATAATGCCACGTATTCGACACTTGAAATACTCGTATTCGAAATCCATGACACGTCCAGAAAACGACGAATACGTATTCGATTTTTAGGACACGATCAAAATCGTATTGGACACGTATTAGGGCCGTTTTCGTGTCCAATACGCGAAATACGGGACACGGGACCCTAAGGGACGTGTCCTGTGACTTAGCTTTTAAGTATCGTTACTCCATAAATAAAGTAACAAGGTATGCGTTCAAGCCCTGTGGATATGATTTTGCTTCCTATGCCATTCCTAGAGTGAAAAAATGATGCATTGAACTTATGCATACACTTTTTTCTTTCTACACCATTAAATAAAGATCATTAAGGAGGAAGCGAGTTTCAAAGAGAATGTGTCAGATGTGTTTGAGCTTGCATGAATTTGAATCCACCAATTTCATGAAGTTTAAGCTGTGGATTTTAGTTCGACAAGCTCATCCATCTCAACACCCAGTAACGAATTGCCCTTGGTCTCATCTACATTCAAGGTGAAATGCAAAGTGGTAGAGAATGGGACATCGAAAGTCATCAACTTTATCACAAGGGTAGTACTCTAGGGGCCTTGGAAGAATACCAGAATGATGGTCATTTAATTTCCCTACCAGAATAGAGCACAAATAATCTCTTCCCTTGAATGTACTAAACTCCAATATTTTTGTTCCGACTCTAGGCTTGGTTGAATCGATCAACGGAAATATCATCTCGTCAGTATTTCAAAAGATGAGATCATAAGATTTTGTAGAAGATGCCGATGATAGGGTTCTGATGAGGTGATGTCAAAATAAAAAAAATTCAGATCGCTTTATTCCAGTCATTGAATATAATCATTAAATATTCAAATGATCCCAATCAGAGCAAGTGCGCAGGTTTGGAGTATCAAGCAATTTGAGGGTAAGGTACTGAGTAAAATAAGCAACACATTGATATGAGTTCATCCAATTGAAGATGGGATAGATCAACTGTTTCACAGTATGAAACGTATTATAGATGCAAATCCAAAAAAATTGCAATTTTATAAGTCGAGAATTGCCAGATCTACAAAGATTTGGGCAATTTTAAGATAGAACCAGCAACTAGTCGATTAGATGGCTCGGTCACTACCCGCAAAGAATAAAGATTCAGAACTAGATCCATAATGGTTGACAGAAACTATACCCGCACTTGTATGGCTCAAAGAAATCTCCAAATTTATATGGTGATCTGGGCATTTTTACATTGAAAAGCCTTTCTAATTCCAAAGATTTTATTTAAGATCTACAAACATCTGTAGAATTTACAACAAATATTTCATAGATTTACAAAGGTTTTCAAAGAACTGTAGATATAGAGTATATTACAACAGATCTAGATTCAAATAATAACCCCTTTAGAATCGGTCCGAATATTTCAGAATTGATAATATTTTCCTGATGATAAATAACAAATAAATAACTACTTAAAGACAATCCTTTGTTTGCCAAATAATCCAATCTTGAGCTTTGTAGTCTTCATTTTCAATGATTCATACCATGGCTATCTCATCATCATGGCTCTGAAACCATGTTAGCATTCACCAAGTGTTCTCAACACAATTTTTATTAATTAAGAAAAGAAAATTACATAATAGGTGAGAGGCATAGTGTACATAGAGCTTTTGCAGCCTTATCTCGAGTTCTCAACATGCCATGTGTTCTTGACCACAACTCAAGGATAATCACCATGACAAGGGTGTGACCAAGACAATATATGTCCTAGGAAATGCATAGCTTCTAGATTAACTTTCTTATTATTATTCTAAGAAAATGCCTATCTAGATAAACTTAAGGATTATTAGGCTAACAATGTTGAAGAAAATTAAATGATAAATGTTAACAAAGTAAGCGTTAACAAATTTGACAATTGGGTTTATCTCAGGTGGGTGGGAGGACTGATTGTTATCCTCTCCCCCCCAAGTTCAATGCTGGCAAGTAACATGATGAGCATCATTGTAATGGATTTGAGCCTTGTTGACTCTAAGAAGTCTCTGGAGAACCAAAACATGTATATTCCTCACATGGAATATAAAGATATTTCTCATGGAAAAAAAAAGGTAAAAGTAAACAAAATATTTGTAAAACTCTCAACAATGTGGCCTTTTCTTCACAACTCTAACATGTAAAGTGGCTGCAATAAGGTAATTTCTTCTCTATATGTACATATTTATTTTTTGTGTGCTATATGCCATATTTTCTCAAAAAAGGCACAAATGACTAGCAGTTGTAGAAAAATCAACATATACACATAAAAAGAGAAGATTAAGGAAGTCACCAAAATTGTGTAGGTTTCTCCACAATTGCTTACATAGTTATTTTGATTATAAGCTCCTCAATAATCACATACAACATTACAACCACTCTTGGATGCAAGGTAGGATGGCCCATAGTTTTAAAACTCGGACTCGGACTCAGAACCGACCGAGGGTCTACTCCGACTCTGACTAGTTGATTCCAATGACTCGGTCTTTGTAAAAAGTCCATTAAATATTTAATTTTTTATGAAAAACATATTTTTAAAGATTTTCATTCATGTTTCCAAACTCAAAGCATTAGAATAATAGAGAGCAGACAATATATGATCAAAGTATGCTCGTGAAAATATATCTTTTATATCAAAATGGCACTGATTGCACTGTCTAATACATGTAATATATAGAGATCAAAACAAAAACACATAACAAAGGAGGCTCTAAATGGCCTCTACAACAAAACAATACAACTGCAAGAAAAGTCACTAATACAGAATACTATCTAGTGACCACTAGTCACCACTACTAGACAAAGAAACATCATCTGGCTCAGACTTTGAATCGGGGTCAAACCTCCTCAATGCTGCTCCAAAAAACCAACTCCAACTGCTCACAAACTCCTCACAAATGCTCACATAAATGCAATGAGATAGTTGTGAGGAAATATGAGGGGGTTGGGTCACCTTTATAAGTCCGCCCAGCCCACTTTTTTTTCCCGCCGCCGAGACCGGCCAGTTTAAGTCAAGCTCGGTCGGCTCGGCCAGTCCATTACCGAACCAGCCAAATGGGTGACCAACTCAGCCGGTTTCGTCGCAGACCGGCTGCGAAATGGATAATTGACCTAGTCAGTCCGGGCAAGGGTATGGCTCAGTCAACCAAGGTGATTCCTAGTCAAGCCAACCTAATTTTAAAGGGATGGCCAACACTTCCCTACACCCTTCCCATTAACCTAAACATGATCCTTTCCTGTACTCCCCAAATTGTGCCATAGATTTTTCAATTTCTAGGGCATAAAAAATTGTCTACAAATTGACAAAGAAAGAAATCCATGATTTAGAAAGGACATTGGATGGTAAAAGCAATATAAACAAGCAAGGTAAGTCTTGCAATGCAATCAAATACGTCAATAAAATTATTTCCGTGATGACCTTGATTCCTATTCCAATACCAAAAGAAAAAAATATTGATGACAATGAGAATAATGGTTGGGCCCTCCTAAAATTAGTTGTTGATGATTGTAAGGACCTTCCCTCCCATTCCTCCAATGGATTTGTTACCGATCGATTTAGCAGTCTCAACAAGGTCTTGTCAAAGCACTAAAGTACCAAATCGGACAAGAGCCCACTGTCACCTCTGCACAAGTCCCCACTTTTTTAGCCCAACTACTACAAAAGGCTAACAAAGGCTTCCCTGACCTATGCAGGAAATTTCACCCTATATGAGTACACCATTGCCTAGTATTGATGTCTAGGACAAAAGTAGGAGTTAATTGTCTAAATCTACTGATCTCGAAAAAAAAAATTATTGCAGAAGAAATGCAAACCAACAAGCAAAATTTCACTTGAAACCTCTAAATATACTGTTCTAATATCAACAAAGGTTGTGGAAGATATACCCTTACCAAATATGAGATGATTGTAAGTTAACCCTTTGATAAGAAGTTGTAAGTGGACAAATATTTAGTTGTTTTGTACTTTCAGACATGCAAAAAACACGGAAACCAAGCTAATATGCTTTTTAGGGCCACCCACAAGCGTGGAAGCACACCAGATAAATGGATCTGTGGGTGAAGAAACTTGGGCAACAAATTAATGATGACAAAAGTAGCCCAACAACTCAAATTTACAAATAAAATGTAATCACCAACAATCTGAAAAATATTTGTAGAGAATGCGTTTCAATTCCCCCAAGGATCAAAACCCAGAAAAAAAATTCCAACACTAAAATACATTTTCTAATTACTAGAAAGTGATTATTTTCACCTCATAAAAGAAATGATATTATACAAAATCATATCTGGAAATATATAGAAAATTCTAATGAGAGATACTTACTTGGTAGTACCCTTTGTATGAGGATTTTTGTCGGATCTGTGCAATATTCTACTATAATAAATTGCATATCTGCAAAAATACTTCACAATACCTTCGTAAAATATAAAATTTTATGCAGAAAACCCCCAATAACATACTAGCTATTAAAATAAAAGATCAAGCACAAGCTTTAAAAAAATGTATTTTTATTTTTTATTAAAACAGAAAATAAAATAATTTTAATTTTTAAAGTAAGATAGTTGTTGTAGGGAGGCTTACCTCAAACCTACATTTACCTTCCAGAGTAATGAATTGCAAGCACAACCCTCTCTTTGTCAGTTATGCACTTTGTACTAGAAAATGGAATTGGAATCTAGCACTATCACACCCAATCTAGTCTAAAATAGTGATACAAGATTCTGAATCCTGCCGGGGAAGATTTCTCCTATGAAAATGTCTCCAACCAATGGATCCACTATGGCATACAATGAAATTGCTCCCTTACTGAAAGAACCCTTGATAAGGATTTCTCCAAGAATCAAGTTTGATTAGCACTATACACAGACAAACGTGAGAAGTGGTCTAACACCTTGATCTCCCCTTCCATGTGACTCGTTGTCCCTCAATGGATCAATCTAATAATCTTGTAGTGACCGAAAATACTTGTATATATTCTATGAAGCACTATTACAACAAATTAGGAAGAAAAAGAACAGAAAAATCAACCCACAATTTGCACTGAATAATAAATTTTATTGAATGACATTTAGTGAACTCATAGTTCAACAACCTCAAATAATAGGATCTAGCCTTATATAATTTTCTTGTGTAATGGCTGGTTAACGTCTAATTAATACTCTCTCAAAATAATACTATGTGACTTGTCATCTGCAAGCTGAAGACTTAGTCATTACAAAAAAAAAAATCTATGATAGAAACTTGCCCACAAGGGTGACGACTTGCTCGATTTGGCCATTGATTTGACTTGAAACCTCTACGTTGGGCTTGCTTTGACCTTCGATATGTTGGATCCATTGGATAATAGGCTAACAACTAGGCTTGGAAGCCAACATCAAGCTTGAGATGAAGTTATGGCCCACTTGTTTGCTATGGGCCTCCCAAAAACCCCACGTGTGGCCAGGGCTAGCTAAGAGGTGGAGCCCTTACATGATTTTGTGCTTGGGATACCGTTAAGGTGTAAAACTCATCCCAACATCTAGCTGTTTCCATAAAAAACCTCTTTCTTTGACCCCAACTTGTGCCTTTAGGCACCCATGTGTGGTATGACTAGCCAAATTTTTGCTTGAAGTGGAACACTGAGCTTGATAGGCTAGTGTTTTGCTTTATAAGGCTAACATTTGCTTGAGAAAGACCAACATTCCCCCTCTTGACCACCATAATTACCTTTGACCACGACTTGGGCTTGGACCTCATATTTCATTGTGATACTTTACCCACGTATCAGCTTGAAGAAGGGTCATTGTTATTTGCATGGTTGTTGACCACCTTTTAGACTCTAGGAAGATTGCATGTGTGCTAGAAGACTCCATGCAAAACATACAATGTAAAACAAGGCCCATGCAACATAAATATACTCTTGCCACCTTTTTACTCATGCCTACATCACTTTTGAAGGCTGAATTATGCTTTAGAAATCCTCCTTCTGCCAAAATTTGAATGTGGCATGTCAAATAGGCATCATACTAATCACTTTGAGCCCTTGTTGAATTTTTGTAGTGGAGACCCTATGCATTGGGATCTGTGTAGTGCCCCATAAAACATGGAATGTTGCGAACTATGGAACTACCATGTGAAGAACTAAATTATATTGTACCATGGCCAAGGAGACGCAATAGACTCTGTGACACATGACCATGTGGAAAAGACAGGTGTACATAAGACATGTGTTGGACAAACCCTACATAGTGCGATCACCCCTACAAAACCAATGGCTCCCCTAAACTATGTGTCCTAGTAGATCCATCTCAAGGCCTCCAATCCTATTCAAGACAAAAGGAATTGAGAATGGAAACTACAAGGACTGAGCATGGCCAACCATAAGACGCCTAGGATACCATATACATAATCATCACATGGCTTATGGGGCTTTGGAACTTCCATCTCTCTGGTATCACAATGGTGTTGTCCTGAAATATATAGGGTACCTCTCATGAGGTAACAGGTTGCAAAGACAAATGAGTTTTAAAACAAACAAAATCAACACTTCAAGACGGTCAAAATTGGTCTACCAAACGTTTCCTATTTTTGTTGATTTTTTCAAAAATTGCAATGTGCCAACTGTTTTCCAAATCATGCGATGTTTTCAGGCCAACTTTTCATTCGAGGTTTGACATCATGAAAAAGTGTAATGTTGTCAATTTTTTAGCAATTTTTTCATCTATGCTCTAGATTAACTACTATAATGATATACACCACTTAGTTGACATGAGAGTTTGCAATTATCATTGTTGTAATTGTGATTTGGAGTATACTCTGCAACAAAATCCATGTTGTCTATGTGCTTCAAACCATCAAACTGAGGTTCTTCATCAGCATATACACCACTTTACCAAAACTTGAACACTAACTCAGCCATGTTCTTCATTGGGCTCTTTGGTCTAAAACGTGTCCTAAAGGATATCATCAATGTTCTCCTTGTGCTTCATATCGAGTCAATTTAATAAATTTCCAATTTCTTCAAATCCACCCACAAAACCATCTAACCTTAATAAAGTAATTCATAGAGATTCATCCTTTCTCTATAACTTGAACCTTTTAACTAGCTTCCTACAGACTTGAAACTTTGCATTTGAAACTCCTCTATTAGTTTCTTCCTAGACAACTTGCAACCCAATTGTCATATCCTTTACTTAGCTCACACCTGGCTTCCTGCAATGAGCTTATGAATTGCTAATGTAGCATGTTAATGTACTAGGCATTCGCAAAAAGCAGAATTGGATGATGTGTTAGTTATTTCTATGTTTGATGATTTCCATTACATCATAATCACTTTCTATTGAAAACAGTGGCGAGAAAGGTCCTTCTTTGACTTGTGCCTTAGTCAAAGAGACTAGAAGCAGTTTTTCCTTAGCATGCATAAGTTCTTATAAGTTAGGAACCAATTCCTATAAGTTAAGAGCCAATTCCTAATAATTAGGATGAGTTCCTAAAATTTGTTGAGAAGTCAATGCTTATAGGAATTAGGGTTTGATTCCTCTTTTTTGATAATTACTTGTGAATTATGTTGGCTTCTTTTACTTCTTAATTAGTTTATCTTTCATCAAGCAATTACCAAATTATATGTATATGAAGACCAAAAGAACAAAAAACACAAGATGTAAGCGCTCAACCAACGAAAAACCCCTACAAGGGGAAAACCCAGTCAAGAACTCTTCCTTCAGTAGATTCAAATCAAGATGAGACACTTCCAAACTTCTTAGACCTAGACAAAGACCTCCTCCAACCACCAAGTCAGCCCCTCCCTTCAATAAATGATCCCTAACAAAACCTCCAAGTGATAGCCCCCCAACAATAGCTTCAGTCCAGAATTTTCGAACCCCAATAGCAGAACTTCAACCCCCAATAGTAGAATTTTGGCCCCAGAAACTTCGCAAGTGTGAGAGATAGATATCCCAGAAACTCGACTTAGGTCTTCGCAGCAAATTTTTTCCTTCTCCAGCTACTTCGCTCTCTTTTCTGCCTCTCTTCCTTGAAGATCGAACTTGTTGAGTGAATGCCCAAATAGGTCGAATTGCCTCTCTTTATATGCCTTTCTGTTGGGTCGAATTGCCCTAATGTAGGCAAACTTCATGGAGACAAGGCCAACTCGGTGTGGAGGTGACAAATAACATTTTTGACACAAAAATAATTCTTTTTACATGATACAAAAGCCTAAAGGGTCTAATAAAAATGACAATGACTCTACTGACTCAAGACAAAACCTAGAAGCCTTCAATGGAGGTTTGACCTAGAAAACATTGGCCCAAGCATGAAACCCATGCTTTAAGATGTCATTTTCTTTAATAATAAAATTTCTTTTGACAAGTACAATTATGAAGACCGAAACGAGTTACATTCTTCAACAAAATTTAGGGTGAATTCTTAGAAGTTAGGACAAGTGCATGAAGCAGTTTGACTAGTGCATATGTGGAAGGCTCGGTTATTGCCTTCTACTGCGAGTTAATTTGGGAAAGGACGAGCTAAGAGAGCCTTGACTTCTAAATTAAGGCAGGACAAGTTACAACAACTTGATAGCCTTTGTTAACTCTTCAACCAACAATTCGATTTCCTAAAATCATAATTTTAAAAACCGGTCGGTTTGAACTGGAAACCGGTCAAACCAGTGGATTCATTGCCCAAACCAATTGAACCGGTCAAAAAACCCAATCAATAGCCTCATTCGCCCTTTTTTGAGATACACGGGTCGGTTTATGACAGAACCGGTCGGTTTTCCCATAAACCGATCAGTTTCGTCATAAACCAATCAGTTCATTGTCAGGCCAGTCGTGAACCCACCAAAGGCATTCTTGGAGGCTTCTACGGTGGTTTGGAGGGTAAATAAGAGTTGTTTCCCTCCAAAAACAACCCCTCCAAGCCAATAAAAGGAGGTTTCCCCTCTCATTTGCCTCACACATCTCATTTCGAGTTTTTGTGAGCTTGGAGAGTGTTGAGTTTTTGTTGTAATGGAACAACAGAGAGTTTTAACTAAGTAGTAGCCACCATGCCCCCAAAAGCCAAGGACACTGCATGGGCTCATTATGATATGATTGATGGAAAAATGATCTACAAAACTTCGCTGGGATAGGAGGCCATGTAAAGCCATGTGGAGCACTAAATGAAGTAATAGGGCATATTAGGGCAGAATACCTTCAGAAGTTTGAGACTCACGTCACTGAACCAGCAGAGAAGTTTGTGACTCAAGCAGTTGCAAACTTTGGGAGTCAAGACTCAACCAACTGAGTTTGATCATGATGAGAAGTTTCAACTTTCAAGTGATAATAATGATCACCAATATCATATATGTAGACTTGTAGTAGGCTAGTGGCCTCATAGCTTGTAGGCTTTGTTTTTGGACTCTAGAGGCCATTTATAGCCTCATTGATTATATATTTTGTTGCTGATATGTATTGCACTTGGTGCCATTTTGATATATTCACCTTTACATGGTATATCTATGAGCAAACTTTGCATATTTTGTGTCTATTGGTTTGGAATCATGGTTTTAAATCTAAAAATTAGTTTTTTTAATTAAAAATTAATTATTTCATGTGTTTTTTTAAAACCGGTTCATTGACATCTAACAAGACCCGGTTTGACCAGTTTTGGTTTGAAACCCATTTTATTAGGTAGACGGGTCTAGTCACCAGTTCTGGTTTTTTAAACTATGCCTAAAATAAAGACTTGCCAAATTTAGCCTATTCGAAAAGCTTAAAAGGAGGATCAAGGCACATTGTTATTCATTGCCTTGTAAGCACGAATTGGTGAGAAAACAGACCACAGTTTGTATGTGAGCTTGTGAGAGGATCAACATAACAAGAGAGGCTTGTGCGTAGATTTATAGGAGAATTTCCTTGCGATTTTCGCAAGGAAATAGGGAAGCAAGGATTAGAGTCATGCAAGTGTTTCTGCTTAGTACAAGCAGAGAAAACTAGATTGGTTTCTACTGAAACAAGATTCTTTTGTAAGAGATCTATTGCTCATTCTTCTATCAATAAAATTCTCAATCAAGCAGAGGGTTTTCCTAGTTGGGCTCCTTTTGTCGTTGCTACAACACCCTCCAAAATTTTGTATATTCAAATTTTGGAGCCTACCTTTTGTCATGTGTGTTGAATTTCCACGACCTTGGGTCTAGGTTAGAGTCTTAAAATCACTGACGCTACCAAACCAAGAATCTCAACCATAAACTACTTTGCACAGCGGAAATATAAAGCAGTAAATCACATATGCATGATATACACAGTTTTAAACAAAATTGTACAATATTGTACAATCCCAATCTTCGTTATATTAAACCAAATTCTGAATAATACAACAATCTATGGTATACAAGATACAATGACAAACATCGATGCAGCTTCCATGTCATATCTTGTCCTGTCGGTCCTTCATTTCCGTACTACTCACTAGTAGTGCCTTAGTCCATCAAGGCATCTACACATTGAGACTCCAACAGGGTTGCCTCCTATCACTGCTGCAAGTCACTTCTGCTACAATGAACACAGGCTCATCAACTGCTCTCTGGGTAGGCCTAATTCCCGAGCTCCAATCTGCCAATCTAGCAACCACTTTAGTCCATCAAAGTGTTGCTCTTTAGGCTGCAAACTTCACCCAATCACGCACCAACAACATCCTTCTTGTCTGTTGCTCTAGGGCTACTTTGGGTAGCCAACTTACTGCCCTCCAACCAGCTCTATGACACCCAATCAACTCACTGTTGATTATGCTCCTAAGATGACACTTCACCACCACGGAATGTCATCCACATGGCACCAACAGGCTGCTAAACAAACTAATCCAAACGCGGTCAAGCCTTGACCCAATACATCTCTCCAAAACACTATTCACCATGCTTGACTGCTACACTCTGCAATTCTGGTTAGGGCACAATATGCAGCCCTTATCCTCCACATTGTCAACAATCTACACACTTCGAGGGCTGCATTCCACCTAGAAAAGACCCTCCAAGTGCCACATTGTCCCCGTTCTGCCTTGTCCACCTCATGGTTGTCTTGGAATAGCGTCTAGTTGCTAGCTATGTCCTACGGCCTAGCTCAGCAACTTGTTGTAACTTCGGTCTCCTCAACAGGCCCAAACAGCAACGTTATCCTCCTATTCTCCTCGACCTAGACAACCCTTCAATCTGGCCCTAATCCGCACTTAAGATTAGCCCAGCCAGTCTTGTCTAGCCCCCAAACAATCCACTGTCACCTACAGCAATTCCACGTTGTCTAGGGCAGACTTTCCCATGTTGAGACTTCTCCTTTTGCTGCAACTTAGCTCCCTACAATCCAAGCCCTAGAACAGCCCTTAGATAGCCCTCAAACAACCCTTTCTCACCATGTTGTCACCTACAGCAAACAAAGAATATCACACTACCTTCTAGACCACCTCACATTGTTCCTTTGACTCTTCTTCTCCACGCAAATTTCAAAGCTCACTTGGAGATGTATTGCTCTTTAGTCCATCAAAGTGTTGCTCTTTAGGCTGCAAACTTCACCCAATCACGCACCAACAACATCCTTCTTGTCTGTTGCTCTAGGGCTACTTTGGGTAGCCAACTTACTGCCCTCCAACCAGCTCTATGACACCCAATCAACTCACTGTCGATTATGCTCCTAGGATGACACTTCACCACCCCGAAATGTCATCCACATGGCACCAACAGGCTGCTAAACAAACTAATCCAAACGCGGTCAAGCCTTGACCCAATACATCTCTCCAAAACACTATTCACCATGCTTGACTGCTACACTCTGCAATTCTGGTTAGGGCACAATATGCAGCCCTTATCCTCCACATTGTCAACAATCTACACACTTCGAGGGCTGCATTCCACCTAGAAAAGACCCTCCAAGTGCCACATTGTCCCCGTTCTGCCTTGTCCACCTCATGGTTGTCTTGGAATAGCCTCTAGTTGCTAGCTATGTCCTACGGCCTAGCTCAGCAACTTGTTGTAACTTCGGTCTCCTCAACAGGCCCAAACAGCAATGTTATCCTCCTATTCTCCTCGACCTAGAAAACCCTTCAATTTGGCCCTAATCCGCACTTAAGATTAGCCCAGCCAGTCTTGTCTAGCCCCCAAACAATCCACTGTCACCTACAACAATTCCACGTTGTCTAGGGCAGACTTTCCCACGTTGAGACTTCTCCTTTTGCTACAACTTAGCTCCCTACAATCCAAGCCCTAGAACAGCCCTTAGATAGCCCTCAAAACAACCCTTTCTCACCATGTTGTCACCTACAGCAAACAAAGAATATCACACTACCTTCTAGACCACCACACATTGTCCCTTTGACTCTTCTTCTCCACGCAAATTCCAGAGCTCACTTGGAGATGTATTGCCACTTGTTGGATGCCTCAAATCATCCTTAATTTATAGGCTTTTAAGGCTCAATGTCTCATTTGAAGTGACACATCTATTGGCTCTCTTTTACATCAAGTCGACATACTTGACAGCCAATAATTAATTTGTCAACTTCAAAAATCAATATCTCTCTAACGACAACTCGGATTCGGACAATTTTTATTGCCTTGGAATCGTCTTTCCAAGCACTATCATCCGCATCAATCACATGTTGTAAATCCATCATCGTTTTGTCCCAAATCTCGATGGGTGCCAAAACCCCACACTTGGGTCCCACAAATTGCCCTTATGGTGCTTTGCCCTCTAAACCCTGAACCTTAGGGCATGGAGTACCTCCCAAGCTACACAAATCAACACTCCCTCTTAGCAAGGGAGGTACTTCAAAGACTAGGAAGTATCTCGTCATCATCGTCACTGCTCGCAACACTTGCCCAACTCTTAGCCCTCACAATCGCAGCAATCCCTGTATGGTGAACTACACCCTTCTCGGAAGTGTCGTTGTCACTGCCGGAAGCAACCTGCTTCTTCTTCTTATCCTGTAATGTCTTCCACTCTCTCCATGATTCCTTCTTGGCAATTGTAGGAGCACCCTTTCTCAACACTGACCACACGCTCTTCTTGGGTTGCAGAGTCTCCCTCTGAATCTGCAAGCTCCTTCTCGAACTAGAATCCCTCTGAGTCTCTGGAACTTGGACCTTCTTTGGAAAGTGTACCTTCTTCTTGAGAACCTATACCTTCTCCTCTGAAGCCTGCATCTGCACCTACACCTGCTTCTCTGGAACCTGCACCTGCTCCACCTGCTTCTTTCCATGATCCATAGGCTTGGTTGTCAACCTATAGGGACCATGCTCTCTAACTCCAAGTACAATCCCATCGGACTTAGAGCCTCTAAGCCTGAGTCTTGCCTTCCCATCTTGGAATGAGACCTCAAAGCTAAGTTGCATGAAACACCAAAACGTTTCGAAGTTTCCGAAACGGGAACGTTTAGAAATGCCAACTCCCAAAATGGAAACGTCGACTAAAACTTCAGCTGAAACGTCATATATAAATAGATAGATAAGTGAATAACACATTATCTTGTAAGAAAAAAGGGAATAAGACCCATAGATGACGATTTAGAAGGAAAAGCAAGTCTATATTAACTCATAGATAAATACATGATGGTCGAGTTTCGGCCAAGTTTCAGAGTTTCGGGTACGGATACGGCTCGAAACGCTAGGTTTCTAGAAGTTTCATGCAACATAGCCTCAAACCCTTTCCTCTCGATCATCAAGACGGAAATCATGCTATATCTGAGTCCTAGTACAAACAGTACATCCTGGACCCGCATCATACATCTTGTCTCCATCCTGAATGGCACAACACTCAATCCTCGAATCTCCAACTGACTCTTGTCTCCCAACACCATGTACAACTTCAAGTCCCATCCAGCTAGAGTCTCAAAAACCTCTTGTGACCTTGTCATATGCTTTGTTGCACCACTGTTCGCGTACCATCCATCCTCCGTGACAAATGCAAATGAGAAATCATAGCAAAGTCCTCCTCTTCCAATCTCCTGGAGAAATCGTCCATCTCTGCTAAAGTGGCAACACCGGCGACCTACTTTCCTTTCTTCTTCTCATCATTTCCCTTCTTCTTCGTTGGACATCTCGACGAAAAATGACCCATCTTGCCACAGTGGAAACACTTGACTTTACTCAAGTCCTTTTGCTTACCCTTCATTCATGATGCAAGTGCCATGTCATCATCTGAAGCTTTCTACTTCGGCTGAAGATCCTCGTCTCGCAAATATTCCTAAATGAAGTCATCCCACGGCCTATCCCAGTCTGGCAGCTTCTCCCTAGAAACGATCCCTTTGATGAAAGGCTTCCATTCCTCGATGAACCCTTTCAAGACAATCCTTACCATATATCCATATGAGACAGTCACACCAATGGCAACAAGCTCATTTTTGACCTGAGACAATCTCGTCAGATACAAGGTCACGCTTTCACCCTTTATCATCTTGATGGACTTCAACTTATCTTCCAATAACACTACCCGGTTCTCGTTCTTATTCTAGAACAAATTCTGAAGAGACATCCACATCTCATGTGCAGTGTTCTTCCCGGACAAATGAGGTATTAGGGAATCCCTCACACCATCTAGGATGATCAATCTCACACTCGCATCCAAATCTTCCCATATTTCCAGTTCCTTAGGGTCGATTGGCTTCTTGATCTCTTTCTCGGCAAAATCCCAGATCCTGTTGACCTACAAGATCAACTTGATCCTCTCCTTCCATGGACTATAGTTGGACAACCCCTCCAACCTGTCCTCATATCGGATACCTGCTTGCAACTTCGACATTGTAGTGAACCCTTTACTCACAATGTGACCAACTCCCTCTCACGTTGTACTTCGTCATGCACAACTCTTATTTACTTACTTCCAAAGTAGCTCAAATACTCTCTGATACCATTTTGAATTTCCACAACCTTGGGTCTAGGTTAGAGTCGTAAAATCACTTACGCTACCAAACCAAGAATCTCAACCATAAACTACTTTGAACAGTGGAAATATAAAGCAATAAATCACATATGCACGATATACACAGTTTTAAACAAAATTGTACAATCCCAATCTTCGTTATATTAAACCAAATTCTGAATAATACAGCAGTCTATGGTATACAAGATACAATGACAAACGTCGTTGCAATTTCTATGTCGTATCTTGTCCTGTCAGTCCTTCGCTTCCGTACTACTCACTAGTAGTGCCTTACTCCATCAAGGCATCTACACATCGAGACTCGAAGAGGGCTGCCTCCTATCACTGTTGCAAGTCACGTTTGCTACAATGAACATGGGCTCATCAACTGCTCTCTGGGTAGGCCTAATTCCCGAGCTCCAATCTGCCAATCTAGCAGTCACTTTAGTCCATCAAAGTGTTGCTCTTTAGGTTGCAAACTTCACCCAATCACGCACCAACAACATCCTTCTTGTCTGCTACTCTAGGGCTACTTTGGGTAGCCAACCTGCTACCCTCCAACCAGCTCTATGACACCCAATCAACTCACAGTCGATTTTGCTCCTAAGATGACATTTCACCACCACAGAATGTCATGCACATGGCACCAACAAGTTGCTCAACAAACTGATCCAAACACGATCAAGCCTTGACCTAATACATCTCTCCAAAACATTGTTGTTCACCACGCTTGACTGTTGTACTCTGTAATTCTAGTTAGGGCAGAATATGCAACCCTTATCCTCCATGTTGTCAGCAATCTACACACTTCTAAGGTTGCGTTCCACCTAGAAAAGGCCCTCCAAGTGCCACGTTGTCCCTGTTCTACCTTGTCCACCTCAAGGTTGTCTTGGAATAGCCTCAAGTTGTTGGCTATGTCATATGGCCTAGCTCAACAACTTGTTGTAACTTCGGTCTCCTCAATATGCCCAAACAGCAACATTATCCTCCTATTCTCCTCAGCTTGGACAACCCTTCAATCTAGCCCTAATCTGCACTTAAGATCAGCCCAACCAGTCTTGTTTAGCCCCCAAACAATTCATTGTCACCTACTGCAATTCCACGTTGTCTAGCGTAGACTTTCCGACGCTGAGACTTCTCTTGTTGTGGCTTAGCTCCCTGAAATCCGAGCCCTAGAACAGCCCTTAGATAGCCCTCAAACAGCCCTTTCTCACCACGTTGTCACCTACAGCAAACAAAGAATATCATGTTGCCTTTTAGACCTCCTCACGATGTTCCTTTAACTCTTCTTCTCCAATTTCAGAGTTCACTTGGAGATGTATTGCCACTTCTTGGATTCCTCAAATAGCCTCAACTCATCCTTAATTTATAGTCTTTTAAGGGCCAACGTCTCATTTGAAGTGACACATCTATTGGCTCTCTTTTACATCAAGTCGGCCTACTTGACAACTAATAATTAATTTTTTAGCTTCAAAAACCAATATCTCTCTAACGACAACCCAAATTTGGACGATTTTCGTTATGTTGGAATCGTCTTTCCAAGCACTATCATCCTCATCCATCACATGTCATAAATCCATCATTTTTTTGTCCCAAATCTCAATGGGTAACAAAACCCCACACTTGGGTTCCAAGCCCACAAGATGCCCTTGTGGTGCTTTGCCCTCCAAACCCTGAACCCTAGGGCTTGGAGTACCTCCCAAGCTACACAAATCAACAATGTGAAGTGTCACTTTTGGTCGTCAAGTGTTGTTTCATGTTTTTACACATGTTTCAAGTGTCTGTGTTCCTTCCTAAGTGTCGTCAAATCACTAAGAAAAACAATTGTACACTTTGGAGTCATAGTGCACTTCCTAGTCACAAAATGACACTTATTGGTCGCAACTACGCATACTTTGTCCGTTGCACTTGGAGAGTGTTTGTGAACTAGCATTTTGATGTATATTTCTTAGTCTTGGGTCTTGTCTAAATTTTTTTGATGAGTTGAGGTGTGTAACACTTGAAAATACCCCTAGCTCAGTGTGTTTTCACATGTTTCACCATTCGGTACTTAGCCATTTTTCTGACTCTGCAAATCTTCCCTGTAGGCTAGGAAGAGCACACTATGCACTTCTAAGGCTTAGTGGAGACCATCCTTGTCAGCTAGAATTACAACCTGCGCCACCCTAAGCCCTCTCTATCCTTCTCTCTTGTGCACTGTTCAATTCTAGTCAGTAGACCCTCCTCCTTGTTTCTTGTCCTCCCTCACTGCACCATTCTTGCCTCTACCTCTGAGTGTGGTGCACTACACACTTCCAATGGGTAGTGATGCCTCCCCTTGCGCCTTAGCATTGCCACCTGCGCCCTCCTTGTGGCCTTGGCCTTCATCCCTAGCGCATGGCACAGTTTTAGTGGACAATCTTGGTCCCTTGCCTCTTGCAACTGTAACCTACGCCCACCTTGCCTCCTCCTCCTCCAAAGTTGCACATGGCGCAATATTAGTGAGCAGTGAAGCCCTCCTTTGTCTCCTGCAAGTGCGCTTTGCGCCTAGAAGCTCTCTCTCTCTATCTCTCCCCTTTGCGCACTGTTGAGCCTAGTGTTTTTAAAACTGGCCTAACTAACCGGTTACCGGTCTAACTGGTCGGTCAGCAAGGCCACCGGTTGGAGCCGGCTGAAAAACCCAGTCAGGAAGGCAATGTAGCGAAGTTTTGGCCCTAACCGGCCGATTTAGGACGGAACCGGCCGGTTTGTAGTCAAACCGGTCGGTTCAATCCTAAACCGGCCAGTTACCTGCCATGCCAGCCTCCACCATTTGTATTGCTGGTTTGTTTGTGGGGATCCTATCTCTGACATGATTGGAAGCTTGGAAATGAATTGTATGAGGATGACCAACATTCTCTCTCATCACTTGAACAATATATGCATGAGATTTCAAATCCAAGGAAGAAAAGTGTGATGAAGGCCTTGTTGTAGCACCCCATGTTTCTATTAAATAGTATGCATGTCATCATGTCTCAAATGAAGCACATTGAGATGATGAGATACACTTGCATGAAGGCAAGGGTTTGGTAAGTCATATTCCCTTCCAAGTTTCTGAATTTAGTAATGATTCTTTTGATGATTTGGAGAGGGTATATTTTGTAGAAGAACCCTGAAGATGAAAACCTTTTAGGTGTTATCGTTCCCTCATGTAATGAAAAGCATGACGGCCAAGAGGATGAGGATTTTGACACTTTTTTTATTGTAAAGCATAGATGGCATTTGTATTACTGGTTTGTTTGTGGAGATCCTATCTCTGACATGGAGATTGAGAGTTTAATAGAGAAATGTCTAATTGGCATACTCAATTACTCCAATTCCAATTAGCATCAAAGTCCATCTCATGAAGCACAGAGAAAGCATTGTAGGGTCTATCTTTGATGATCTTAGAGAGCCAAACATGGTGGAGGCAGGTGAACCATTTTTCATTATTAATGAACAACCATATCTTTTCATCGTGGTGATTCAGTGCAAGATAAAGGGTTTTTTTATGGCAATAAAATTACAAACCAAACAAATTGTTTATTTGAGTCATTGCTTATGTATTTTAATATTTTGTCGATGATATGTATTGCACTTGGTGCCATTTTGATATATTCACCTTTACATGGTATATAAATGAGCAAATTTTGCATATTTTGTCTATGTTGGCTTGGAATCATGGTTTTAAATCTTAAAAATAGTTTTGTTTCATTAAAAATTAATTATTTAATGTATTTTTCTAAAACCGGTTCGTTTAGACCTAACCAGTCCCAGTTTGACCAGTTTCAGTCAGTAAACTGGTTCATTAGGTGGACCGGTCTAGTCATCGGTTTCAGTTTTAAAAACATTGGTTGAGCCACAGCCAAAAAATTTGCATAAAACATGATAGAGTAGGAGACTTTTGAGCTAATGTTTGCTTGCCATGAGTGATCTATACTTGCAGGTGTTCAATAAAGCATGGCAAGGATCTGTGAGGAGATTTGTCAAGAAAGGTTGCCCATGGAAGCATCTTGAAGACAAAAGGCATAGAGGAACCTTGTTGCAGTAGTTGAAAGAATGATGGATTTGGATGATCAAAGTGACTCATGAAGACTCCATGATTTCTCAAGACCCTTTGGAGGGTAGAAGGCAAAAACAATGCATGATTTGTTACAAGTATCGAAGACATAGTGGCAGTGTCGTCACTTCTCAAAGAACTCCATGTTACAAGTCAGTATGAGTCCAAGTCATCAATGCTTATGACTTGTCATGTTGTTGTCACATGGTGATGTGGAAAATGATGATGTAATTTTGGAAAATATTGTAAAGTAAATATGTGGAAGTCCAAAAGTCATATATGGGCAAAAGAGTCATCAGGAAAAGTCCAAAAGTCTCATGGAAGTCAAAAGGACACATTAGAAGTCCAAGAGTCATGAGGGCAGTTCAAAAGTCATGAGGAATGTGAAAAGTCATTCTTCTTATTATAAAAGAAGCCTCATTACTCAAGCAAAGGACTTTTCACCTTGGCTTCTCCACCTAGGGATTAGAGAGAATGATTGTTCTTTTGGAGAGAAAGTAGTGGCTTAATGCTCGAGTATTGGAGCTAGTGGTGTCTCATTGTATCAATGGATCTTGGAACTTTTGCTTAATATTTGAAGCTCATTAAGACAACACACTTTCATGCATGTATCGTGAATGTAATAAGACTATTATTATATGTTTGCGGTATGTGTGTTGTTCATATGCACAAAAGAAATTGAACTATTTTATTGACTTTGGTGTTGGTTATCGCTCAAACTAGCAGGGGTCCTAAGAGAGGATCCTATAAAGCAACTACTAGGTCAAGGGGCAAAAATGGAGCGATAACCCACTATCACCTCAGCTAAGGCTCCCTGCGCTTTACGAACTTTCATCGATGGGAGGAGACCCAATATGGGGGGAATCACTAAGAAGGATGGACCTATGAATGGATAGGTTCAAGAGTGATTCCAAGGCCTATTCACAAGAGAGACTCAATTAGATAGCTTGCTTGCTTTAAAAGCAAGGTGATGGGCTCTCTAGGAAGGGCTAAGAGTATTCTTAAGCCTAGGTTTGGAGGATATACCTCAACAAGGGGCTTCCTAGACCCAAGGATCCTTATGGATAAGAGGCTTCTATGTAATCCTTGTGGAATTGAAGTTACAAAGTTGCGGGACCACACAAAGCCAAGTGGACAAAAATTAGGCCAAGGATATGGAGTTGATCAACCAATGAGGGGATTGACCTAATTAGGGTAGAGAATAGGATCAAATGACTAGTTTTCTTTAAAAAGTTGAATGAAAATATCCCAATGAGGACACTAACCTAAATCAACCTAGAGCAAGAATTGGTCTTGCGACTAAGGCTTGCTATATCTTGGGATTCCACCGTCAAATTTGCTTGAAATTTGGAGGACCTCTAGAAATAACCCAAGCGCAGTAGTGGACCAAAAATTGAGGTTTTTGGGTGGCTACAATAAAATTCGTTGGATGCCCTAGGTGACCCCCTAGGGTTAGGCCTAGAGTTTGGAAAAGTGAAGATAAAGGTAAATTTGACCACCAAAGGGATATGAGGATCAATGCCTTATTGCTTGGACCTAATGGAGTCAAGATACACATAGATTGAGAATTTTCGTGAGCTAAGGAGCCCAAATTGATCTTTGCTAGCCTCTCCAAAGGCAACAACTAGGTCAAGAGGGATTTATACTTCAAATTTGCGAAGGAGACAAAGTTTCGAGGTCTTCAACCTAAGAAGTGCCTCCAGGAACATTCACCCAATCCCTCAAAGCTCAGCACATGCATTTAATCACTTGTTCAAGGTCCCAGAAGAATTTTGCATTACATTAACCCATACAAAAACAACGATAACAAGATGCATGCCTCTAACAAATAAGATACCAAGAATAGCATCAAAATTTTGACTTACATAAGAGAAAGAGTATATCCATTCATCAATTTCACATTGGAAAGAAGCTCCAAAGACAATAGCGAAAATCCAAACATCATAGTGCATCAAGAGAGCTCCAAAAGTTATCCCAGCAAAAAGTGCGAAAATCTCTCAGGAGATACTAATCCAATCCAAGTGATGATGAGAGAAATGAATCATCCTCTCATCTATTTATACAATCCAATAGGAGATTCAAATAGCCTAATTTGTCTTATTTAGCCCCAAATAATAAAATAATGCTCAATAATGACATGACTTGGTGACAAGCCCACGAAGATAGCTCAATAACATAAAAATAAGTCTCTCAAGAGGGCAAAATGATCAATATAAAGAGTCATTGGGCCATTGAGAAGGCCTAATGAAGTCCAAAGTGTGCCATGGTGAGAGAATGGACTCCAAACATAGTAGACAAGGGGTTGGCCCCTTGTTTCCCAAGTAAGTCACATGTGTTGCTCCCAAGTAGGTGTGGAGGCACAAGGACATCCTCATGGGTCTCCAAGTGGAACGATGATGCCTGTAAACCATTTGTAAGGGTTAGGATGATGACATAAGCCCTACCTTTGTCTCCTGCAGTGAGACACATCCTCATTTGGACTCTGGAACATATGCCAAGTGTATGGTGCAAGTGCAGAGTTGGCTGGGCATGATGAACCAGGTGCATCATCCTCTTCCAAATGGTGGAACACGAGCAATCATTGAGTGGAGTTGGGTATCCATGAAGTACTCTTTGCTATGGTGGAGGCCCATGGCTCTCAACACTCAACCTACAAGTGCCAATGTGGCCCGCTGGAGAGCTTAGACCCCGTATAGGGAAACAAAACCCCAAATGGAAACCCACCTGCAATCCTGCATAAGATCCAATGCATCCCCTTGCCCTCAAATACAACAAATCATTAGACTAATTAAGTAAAAGAGCTTACAAATCATGGAATCAATGGGCCATTTCATGGTGGCATGCCCTTCCATAATGGGCTTTGGCATGTACAAGTGTCTCCAAGCTTAATAAGGGGGTTAACCAAGGCCCTATTAAGTGGTTTCAACCTTTAAAGGGGGCGACATGTCCATGGTACATCCATCAGGTGGTAGGTGGAAAGTGATATCGTGATGGAACAAAGTGGGAATCAGGGAAATGATCCAGGTCACATGTCATGGTACAAGGGTAGCTATGATGAGGGAGGCCCACACTTGGGTATATAAGTGTAGGACGGAGTAAATCGTGGTACATGAGTTACCCCGGTCTTTGTTTTTCCACCCTTCTTCATATGCCTTTTGCCTTTGATTGATTTTTCTTCATGGTTGCTCATGGCTCCAAAAAGATGAGAGCATGATGTGTAGTATATAGCAGTAAGTACCCCCTTTTAAGGTGGGGCATTTCATTGCCCACCAGGGATTGGGACAATCACGGGTTCCTTAATGTGGAGGGGGCTCATCTAGGGCCATAGGAACCAGGGTGATGGCCATAACTAAGGGGTAGAGCTCATGTTCGGCTTTTGCCCATGCTAAATTTGTATGTCCTGACAATCTTTTGCATTTTGTGGTACATTTCCTGTTCGGAGTGGCCAAATTATGTTTTTTTCTTTTCTTTTTAGCAGCATCAACCTCTAGGGCATCGTTCCAGTTCCAACCCAAGGTGTGGACAAGGTGAGGGGGATGCTGACCCTATATGGACCAAGTGGACACATGTGGACCCGAAAGGGAAAAATGATGAATGGGGTTTGAATGAGTGAAAGGGAGTGATGTATATGGTGTCGGGAAGCGAGACCACGCAACCAAAATCAAGATTTCCAATGTAGTGCCAACCCTAAAGCTAAAGGTCAGTAAAGGAGATCCCACGGGACTAGGATACAAGGGTAGCCACCAAATCGAGCGGAAGAGACAAGAGTACAAACCTAACCCATTTTTTCCATTGAATCCCCCCACCAATCCATGCCCAAAAGTGTCCATGACAAGGAAAATTTCTCAACTATACCAATTAAAATCCATACCTTTTGGGTCGAGAGGCCTACCTTAAAACATATGATCATAATAGATGGGAGGAGGGACCACATGGCTGGCTCAGGTGGCAGAGATGATGGCACATCGAGCTATTTGGTGGTTGCAAAGGGTTGATGGTTGCAGGTTGAGGGCTATCTAGGAGAAAAAAATTCTCCTATGCATACTACCCACAGGTAGTGGGTAACAGTGCTCATCTCATTGGATGTCTGATGTAATTGTTTTAATGATCGTTATGTCCATGTGAACTACTTCGCTAGACAGTTAATGATTCTTTCATATGTATGTGTGTACCTCTTTATTGGAATAGTACTAATACTTCTTCTAAAGGCTCACTTTCTCTTCACTTCCAATGAAAGAACATGGATACATATTACAATTGAACATTTCACAAGGCATACTTGCTCATTCAAAAATGCATGTGTTTCTCTCTCATGCTAACGACTACCGCCAACGCAAATCATTAAGTATATGGAAGTCGGTCCACATTTCCGAATGGGGCTTGTTACCAACTTACCACTCAAACTAGCAGGGGGCATAAAAGGGACGACTGCTAGGTTAAGGGCAACGATGGGGGCTTAGCCCACTATCACCTCAAGTAAAACTCCCTACTCTTTACAGACTTTCACCGATGGGAGGAGACCCGATATATAGAAAGCTAAGTCACAGGACACGTCCCTTAGGGTCCCGTGTCCTGTATTTCGCGTATTGGACACGAAAACGGCCCTAATACGTGTCCAATACGATTTTGATCGTGTCCTAAAAATCGAATACGTATTCGTCGTTTTCTGGACGTGTCATGGATTTCGAATACGAGTATTTCAAGTGTCGAATACGTGGCATTATCGTATTTACCATTTTGGAATACGTATTGGAAAAAAACAGTTTGTTAACCCTACGCGTGGTTTATTCCGGTTCTTTTCGTTCGAATTGTTGGAGCATCTGCCGTCTGGAGCTGTCTGCCGTCTGCTGTTAGCGCTGTCGTCGTGTGTTGGAGCTGTCGTCTGCTGTTAGAGCTGCCGTCTGCTGTTGGAGCTGCCGTCTGCCGTCTGCTGTTGGAGCTGCCGTCTGCTGGAGAATCCAACTTTCATTGTCTCGTAAGCTTTTTTTTTTAAGATTCTGGAATCTACTGTTTGTTGGAACCCTGAGAGTCATGAGCCATCGCTATCATCAACCACATGTTGCAAACCATTCCCATCAGACTGTTATTTAACGTGGGTGTGTCAGTATACTTCTCTGAGGCTTGAGCAATTCAGACATACTATTAGCAATGGAGGGGCGTGTTAATGTTTGTATTGTCGCATGCCTCAGTATTTTCCTCGCACTACGTGAACCACATTTAACGTACGCAGATTCAAAGGCCACAAGGCCTTTGGTGCCGGCCGTGTACATATTTGGAGATTCTACCGCAGACCCTGGTAATAACAATGCACTTGCAACGGTTGCGAAGGCCAACTTTCCTCCGTATGGGAAAGATTTCGTGGATCATAAACCCAGTGGTCGATTTACCAACGGAAAATTAGTAACTGATATACTTTGTACTTACTACCGCCCCTCCTTTTACCTTTCCATTTATATGCAGAAAGAAAATATGTCAGGGCTGGGTTTGCAAAGCTCGATTTAGGAACTGATAGTGAGCTTCTTTGATAAGTGCTGCTACTTGATCCGGTATAGTTTTCTGTAAAATAAACACAATGATAGGATTGTTATCATTTGGTAAAAGTTCAGGTCTTTCCCATTCTAGTACGCTTATTATCCTTTGGTAATAATGTTTATGAATCGACACCTTTTGTTCGAGGATTATCTTGAGTATTCCATCTTGCCAGGAGACAATAAACTTACAAGTTGGACAGACTGCTAGCGATTTTTCACCAGCTCATTCTGCCTCATGGCTTTCGGAGATTAAGCCTCTATTGTAGTGATGTAGATTACTACAATTAATGAGCTTCTTGTGTGCTTTGGCAAATGGATTGCTGAAACGTATCTAAAAGTAAAGAGTCAAAGGCTTAGGAACATAATAGTTTGAGAGCTCTAATGTAATTTTCAAAACTGTAAGCGAGAAACTCCTGCCTCCATATAGTAGCAACATCTATTTTCTGACGGGGGATTTTGTGTGAGCTGCTGCACTATTTTCTACAGCCTGTGGCCCTTACCGAATTTTTTTTAGAACTTTCAGACCTGCGTCTTTTAAACCCCTCCATGGAATATTTGGTCACAGGGCACTTCCCAAAAATTACAACAGTGCAAACCATGCATGCTTTCTGGCATTATTAAGGTTAATTTTTGGTGAGGGCTGTCAAAATTTTTACAGTCTAAAGACACTAAACATTGTTCCCAATGCCCATCTATTAGTCTCTGTCTATTTGAAGTATTCAATACAATGTATTGAGCTGCAAGGCGTTGAAATTTTGAGAATCCGACTTTTATTGCAAATTCAGAAATTTCATCCCAGCCTTGAGGTTTCCTTTATCTGTTTTCTGTGAACTTACAGCCTTAGGGCTGATGCTGAAATATTAATTTACAACAGGCAGTTCGAGGAAATAAAATATCAGTCAAGTGTATGCCACAAACTGATCTGCAAATTAGTTGAAGCCATCCCCTCCAAGTCACCTGTTGAGCAGCTCACATAGACCCCTCAATACAAACTGTAAGGGCAAATGACCAACACTTCCACAAAACAAAGTTAAAAGGGCCTTCCAATCTGTGTTCATATCTAAAACTGACAGTATAGACAGCATGCTAAAAGATTTTACCAAGGCAGCCACAGGAAACAATATCTTTAAAAAACATGACCTTCAGCTCATATGGGGAAATTTACAGTCTTTTTAGAGGAAGAGGATGCTAGAACCTTCATGAAAGCCAATTGAGGCCTCAGTGGAAATCAGTCTACTTAAGACACCTGTGGCTGTCAGTTTTGCTTCTAAATTGGAGTGGTTGTTGTAGGGACTAATTTCATGGACTGAAGTTTCCAATAGTATCAAAAAAATCAGAGTTCTGTTATTAACCAGTACCACCAGTCTGTGAAATGAAAATCTCTTCATCAAGAACACATTCCAAGCTACTATTTACTAATTTAGGTGAATATTCCCTGTTCGAGTTGCTGTGTAAGCACACAGTCCACACTCCAAGCACCACAGTCCACCCAGTCCACTATCTGAATTCTGTTCCACCACAGTTACAAGTACAGCTGAAGTATGTTACAACTACAAGTTACAAGATCTCAATAACTGCAGTAACTTAGTAAGTTATATGATAATATGATATATGATTATATCTAAATTAAAAAATTTCTAATATGCCTGATGCTGATTTTGTTTCTTTTGTAGGTGAAGGTGTGTGGACTTATAACAGTGAGAAGAATCAGGATTAATGGCTCAATCATCCAAGGCAGCCGGCAGAGGTCAAAGGAAGGGCAGTGCTTTTCGTGGTCCCCCCCTCCAAGTGTTTCTGTTTCACCTTCTCCTGGTCATAGTGCTCCAAGTGTTTCAAGTGAAGCTGTAGGTGTTCAGCCAACATCAACATATGATGCTGTTGCAGCAAGACAACAAGCACAGCTAAAAAAATACCCTCTTTGGAAGTATGTAACCAAGAAGCATGTGCCAAAGACTGGTCCAGGAGGGAATGTGCATTGGTCTTGTAATTTCTGCAAGGGTGAATTTAAGAGCACTTACTTTCGAGTTAAGGGCCATTTGTTGGGCCTTCCATGTGGAATTGGAGCATGCAAAAAGATCAGTCCTAGAGAAAAAATGGATTTGGAAAGGGAGGATGCAGCTGGCTTTGGGAATGTGGTGGCGGCAAGCAGGAAAACTAGTAAAAATGAAGATCCTCTTCCATTCTTGAGGAATTCTAATAGTAGTCGATTTGGGAGAAAAGAAATTCAGCCAGCAAAAAAGAGGCCAGCCCAAACTTATGGTGGTCCAATGGACAAGATTTTTCGGCGTGAACAGCGAGATGAGGTTGATCTTACATTGGCATTCTTTTTCTATC
>APFE030000454.1:156960-202319 GCA_000404065.3 Pinus taeda
TTATTAAATATATATAAAACGTGTCCCCCGTGTCCTGTTTCTGGGTCGCTGCGTTTCGTATTGAATACTCGTATTTACGTGTCCTCCGTGTCTCGTGTCCTCGTGTCATGTGACTTAGATAGAAAGTCACTTGTGAAGGATGAAATGACCAATGGATGTGAGTGATCTTAATGATCCTTTCCTAGAAGGGGGGTTAAGAATAGAGCTTACTTGCTTTTTAAGCAAGGTACGAAGATTTTTAGGATAAGGAGTGAGTATTTGAGGGTTAGGTTAGAGGAATATGCCTTGTAAAGGAGTTTCCCAATCCTAAAATCCTTATTGAACTTGAATTCCCTAAAGGTTCTTAAAGGATTGACTTTTCAAAGGTATGGGACCACACGGGACCAAGTGGACCTAGCCTAGGTTAAGCGGAGATAATCTAGCAACCAATGATGTTCTTAACCCAGACAAGAAGGGGGAAAGGATCAAAGCAAGAATTTCCAATTCAAAGTATCAAATTAATCCTACGAGGTGCTAGCCTAGGGAATCCCAGGGCAAAGTTTGATCTTAAAGCTAGGGCTTGGGTTATCTCACAACTCCCCGTCGGAATGGCTTCAAAATTGGAGGAGAACTTGAGGACACACCAACGCAATAGAGGCTAGGAGATTGAACTTTTTCTTGGGCTATTTTGTCGCAAAATTGATGTCCTAGGTGACCCAACTTAGCTAGACCTAGAAGAGAGAGGGAAAGGTGGAGAGAAATGTTCTTTGAGTGATCACCTATTGGAGGACCAATGCCTTAATCCCTTGGGGAGAATGGAGTCTAGGAGAATGATGAGAAAGGAACTTGTATTTCGATCAAGGAGGCCTTAAGGGCTGTTAGGATTCCAAGAAACTCTCCTAGATTGTAGCTCGAAGATGCCTGGTAACATATAAATTCAACTATTGTTGCAGGTTTAATGGAAGAAATGATGGTTTGGTTCAAGCTAGATAACCGCTTTCACTCGTCCAGACATGCATGAACACCCTCAGACTACAAGGCTTTAGACCACTAATGCTCACGGTTTAGATATAAGGTGAATATGAGTACTACTAACCACACTAGCAGATGCATAAGACCATGTGATGGCCGGCTGCAACTAGTAAAGAAACCTGTAAATCTAACTATTAATGCAAAGACAGGATGACAGCTCTCTTGCATTAGATAGAAAGAAACCTAATTAACCTATTCAGTGATGCAATCTATACTTTAACACAGAGATAAGATGACAGTTATCTAGTGTTAAACGCCAAGAGCTCAAGAACACAGCATCTCAGGCACAAACTTAGAATAAGAAGAAAGTTGACAATGAGCAGTTAACAGCAAAAATAGCTTGTATTAGCTGAAAATGAAGATCAGATGCTGCAAGTGACAAAATGTCTACAGTCTCCAGAAGTTGAACCTTACATCAAATGCCAACCCTAATTACTTCTTACTTTTGGATATTTATAAGTTTACAATACTATGGCACTTGGCCGTTTAGGTATGGAAGGGTCATAATTAACCACCAACTGCATTTAACCCCCTGATGGAGTCTCTGGACAAGGTTGCTTGCTTCAGTGGGTGAATCCGATCTGTTCAAGTGGTGTGTTGTCCTTTAAGCGGTTGGAGTGCTCGTACCGGTGGAGTCCATGACTAATAAATTCAGTTACAGAGTCGTACTATGTCCTTTTCTCCTTTCGGCCATGCTTACTATTAAATATGGTTATTGGGGGGTCTAACTGTGACTGATGATGACAGAGCTGGTCATCTCCTTCTTCGGGCAATAGAATGGTCAGAGGACGTGGAATGCATGGTATGTGGACGATTTGGGTGAGCAAAAAGGATGACTGTCGGATCGGGGAAATAAGCGGCGGAGATGGCTTCGATGGAGGCTATCAGCCGAGGTGAGAGCGAGGTGAGTTGAAGTCGTTGGATCTTCAGCGGATGGATCGGACGGTCATCGGGCGACGAAACTGCACAGACGTTTAACAAGCGGGGTGGTTTGGTCGAGCCATAAAGGTTTTCATCGCACCACTTTTGGGCGCTAAGCGGTAAAAGCTCGGGGCCTAGCGATTCCATTCAAGGATCGACACGTAGCAGTGGATGAGAGAGAAAAAGGGATCTCATCGCGCGTTATCGCTCGATTAAGTTGCCGGCGCGATGAAAGCAAAGACCGTCAGATCTTGGCGGAGATGATCTGACGGTGGGGAGTGGTAGAGCGAGTCGCCTTTATCAGATGTGACAGGAGCCGTTGGATCAGCTAGGGTGATCAATGGCGGGGATGTGATGAGGGGTTTATGACCGCGTAAGGGCGTATGGGTGAGGTTTTATGGTGGGTTTGGGCTTTTGCGCCTGGGGCTAAGGTCAAAGGAGTTATTGTGTCAAGTTTAAGAGGCGAATAGGGAAACGAAGGGGGTGGAGAGTAAACGAGATAGGAGGAGAAGGGAAAATGACCCCTGTGGGGCCCCTTTGCAAACACCACCAAACAGACCAAGCTTTTCTCTGACATTAGAAAGTCAACGCTGCATAGCAGGGCTAACACTAGCTCCTTCTGGGGATGAAATTCTCCCAGTGAGGTTTCAAGAATCGTAGACCATTGCCTTTCATATAATAACAGAATTAGCAATATTTCCTAGTGTTCCATTGGGCATGGAGTCTAATTAAGCCTACACTAAAAACTTGTAAAAAGACATATTTACAATCCTAAGGCCTAAAGACCTTAAACAACATAAACCTTCAAAAACTGCCCATTCACTGGGCTATCAAAATTGTTTCTCCTTCCAAACTCTCCAGCATGAAAGTATTGTTCCCCTGGACCTGAGCGATGACGAATGATCCTGTCCATAAAGCATTGAATTTACCAAGATCTCCCTACCTTTCCTTCAGTGCATCCCATTGGAGAAAATAGTCACCATACTGAGAATTGACCCTTTTTACCTTTCTATGAAAGACTTCTTTCTCTTGGTCAATGTGCATGTCAGCCAATTCATCAAAGACTTGCAAAAGCCTGTTGATTTGATCACCTACCTCAAAAAGTTTAGGGAATTTGACCTTATCAGGTAGAGATGGTTTATATTTCACCCCCTCTATGTATGCTCACATCCTAGGATGTTTTTCCTGGAAGCTTTTGTACACCTGCTGAATAATAAGGGTTGTTGTGTACCCAGATGTGTCATTTGTGGCTTGAACAATTAATATAAATGGTGAATCAATGTATTCTTGCATGGGGGACACAAAGACTTCACCTACTCCTGTAACTTTCTTAGAACAACCCTCGTCAAAGAAGGTGTCCCAAATCTGTGGGCCCTCTTCCTCTGTGATATGGCAAACTGCCTTTTCAAGCTGTGTGGAGGCTAACTTGGTAGGCTTCGTAATATCAAGACTGAGATTATCCATGTCAGACTTGGGCATTGAATTATAACTGGCTCCAGTGCCTAGGGGGCGATTATGAGGGATTTTATCTTGAACAGACAGAGGAACATAAGATGATGGGGAGCTGACTTCGCAAATTTTTATCGTTGGGTTGAGAATAACAGCAGGTTGGTCAATTTGCAAATTTGCATAGTCACTGGAAGCTTGGATGATTTTAGGCTCAAGATCCTCAAGGATAAATTCCTTGAGGGACTCATTCTTCACTGGTTCAACCAGAGGCATGGGTATTCTTGGCTTCTGATTTTCTGATTGAAAACTGAAAGAAGGGGAATTTTCAAGGCCTCTTACCTCTATGGCTAGAATTTCGAGGATGATAGGAGCAACTGCTGGTTGTTTCTGCTTATTAGCATGTTGTTTTGCAGGGACAACAACTTTATGAGCAGGAGTTTCTTTGACATTATTCATTATAGATCTCAGATCATATTGGTGCTGATTGACAGTTTGTAGAATAGCTTCACCATCCCTTTCTTGGTTGATCTGACCATTGAATAATGCCTTCTCATACGCAGCTTTGGTTAAACAAGGGGCACTGCCCCTGTCTTCCATACCATGGATCTCATCATTTTCTTCAAACTGCTCTTCTTCCATGACTGTATTTTGAAACAGGGTCTTCACCCTTTGGTCTTCATCGGCATCTTTGTTTCTTTGCAAAATTTGCAACTGCTCATTTGCTCTTCTATATGGATTTGGATTTGGAAAAGCAAAGGTATTAGTAAGCCTTGCTTTCCCAGCACTCTGCTCAACCTTCAGTTTGGATATTTCAGCGGCCAATGACTCTATCATCTTGGTCATTTTGTCGATCTTGGGATCTGAAGATGATGAGTGTTCACCCCTCTGTCTTCTTCTATCAGCATTACCTTTGAGCTTTTCTGCAGCCATGATGTTTGATTCTACTTCTAGGGCTGCATCTTGCATATCAGCCAAAGAAGCACATCTTCTCTCCCTCAATAGTAAACAGAAATAGGAATCGAAGGCATTGGCATAGGTGAGTTTGGCAGAGGTGGGGGTAGGCTTCACTTCAGCTAGTATCTTGTTGTACATGCGATTAAATCTCTTATTGAAATCAGATAGCTGCTCACCATTTTCCCTCTGTAAGTTCCCACACTCAGTATGATAGTAGTGTGGATCTTTCTTATCCCCCCAATGCTTTAGGAATACATCATCTAAGGCCTCAATGTCTGCTATGGACCTGGGGGTCAATTCTCTGAACCATTTTCTAGCTTCTTCATCTAGGCTTTGGACAAATACCCTCATCCACACATCATCTTCACTAATATCTAGATTATCAGCATAGTTATATAAGGACTCAAGATGTTCTTCTGTTGTGACTCTTGTCCTAGTTAACTTAGGCATGTACTTCTGATATTCTCCTGCAGGCATGGCGTTCAAAGGAATAGGCAGGACCAGGGGTCCATACCTAGCAGCTATGGTTCCTTCCATTTTGGTGGGTGCTTGTGGGCCTGCCATGACTGGGGTAGATGGAAAAGTGCTAGCAGTCTGAAAGGTAGGGAGTTGAGAAATGACTGACAAGGCGAAAGGAATATGATGGACTGGAAGGGAGGTTTCCTTTGGACTGAGATCCAAAGGGGAACTTATTGAATAAGGAGCTTTACGAATCTCTAAGAGTTTTTCTTCACTGATATTGCTAGGCTCTATATTTTCAACATGTGCATGCTTAGCTACAAGCCTTTCTTGCAGAGATACATAAGATTGTTTAGGCTTACCTAATCCTGATGCTCCTTTTCGTGATATCTTGCTTTGCTTGAAAATCTTCTCAGGGTCAGGCACTGGGTCAACTGGTGATTTCTGAGGATTTCTCCGAATGTGTCTCACAAACTGATCCAGAACTGTGATGTGGGGTCTCCAAAAGGTTGGTCCTCCAGTAGAGTCACCAGATAGATGATTACAACCAAAAATGTGTCCAGACTTTGTCTATCATCAAAGCTGGATCTGTGTCATTCTCCCAGGGAAGCTGAGCTTCAATCTCCTCTCCCCGGCAATGGCACCAATTATGTTAGGATTCCAAGAAACTCTCCTAGGTTGCAGCTCGGAGATGCCTAGTAACATATAAATTCAAGTATTGTTGCAGGTTTAATGGAAGGAATGATGGTTTGGTTCAAGCCAGATAACCACTTTCACTCTGTTTCACTCCAGACATGCATGAACACCCTCAAACTACAAGGCTTTAGACCACCAATGCTCACGGTTTAGATATAAGGTGAATATGAGGAATACTAACCACACCAACAGATGCACAAGACCATGTGATCGCCAACTGCAACTAGTAAAGAAACCTGTAAATCTAATCTATTAATGCAAAGACAGGATGACAGCTCTCTTGTATTAGATAGAAAGAAACCTGATTAACCTATTCAGTGATGCAATCAATACATTAACACAGAGATAAGATGACAATTATCTAGTGTTAAACGCCAAGAGCTCAAGAACACAGCATATCAGGCACAAGCTTAGAACAAGAAGAAAGTGGACAGTGAGCAGTTAACAACAAAAGAAGCTTGTATTAGCTGAAAATGAAGATGAGACGCTGCAAGTGACAAAATGTCTACAGTCTCCAGAAGTTCAACCTTACATCAAATGCCAACCCTGATTACATCTTACTTCTCGATATTTATAAGTTTACAATACTATGGCACTTGGCCATTTAGGTATGGAAGGGTCATAATTGACCACCAACTACATTTAACCGCCTGATGGAGTCTCTGGATGAGGTTGCTTGCTTCAGTGGGTGAATCCGATCTGTTCAGGTGCTGTGCTGTCCTTTAGGCGGTTGGAGTGCTCATACCAGTGGAGTCCATCACTGATATATTCAGTTACAGAGTTGTGCTATGTCCTTTTCTCCTTTTGGCCATGCTTACTATTAAATATGGTTGTTGGGGGGTCTCACTGTGACTAATGATGGCGAAGCTGGTCATCTCCTTCTTCAGGCAATAGAATGGTCAGAGGACGTGGAATGCATGGGTAGGTGGACGATTTGGGTGAGCGAGAAGGATGACCGTCGGATCGGGGTAATAAACGGCAGAGATGGCTTCGACAGAGGCTATCAGCCGAGGTGAGAGCGGGGTGAGTTGGAGTCATTGGATCTTCAGCGGACGGATCGGACGGTCATTGGGCAATGAAACTACACGGACGTTTAACGGGCAGGGCAGTTTGGTCGGGTGGTAAAGGTTTTCATCGCACCGCTTTCAAGCGTTAAGTGGTAAAAGCCCAGGGCCGAGCAATTCCATTCAACGATCGACATGTAGCAGCAGATGAGAGAGAAAAACCGCTCTCATCGCGCGCTATCGCTTGATTAAGTTGCCGGCGCAATGAAAGCGAAGACCGTCAGATCTTGGGGGAGATGATCTGACGGTGGGGAGTGGTAGAGTGGGTCGCCTTTATAGGATGCAACGGGAGTCGTTGGATCAGCTGGGGTGATCAATGGCAGGGATGTGATGAGGGGTTTATGAGCGCGTGAGGGCGTATGGGTGAGGTTTTATGGTGAGTTTGGGCTTTTGCGCTTAGGGCTAAGGTCAAAGGGGTTATTGTGTTGGGTTTAAGAGGCAAATAGGGAAACAGAGGTGGTGGAGAGTAAGCGGGATAAGAGGAGAAGGGAAAATGACCCCTGTGGGGCCCCTTTGCAGACACCACCAAACAGACCAAGCTTTTCTCTGACATTAGAAAGTCAGCGCCGCATAGCAGGGCTAACAAGGACTACTTCGCTTAGTCTTTAGGGCAAGAATAAGAGACCTCAAAGCTTTTATACTTCGCTTGGCAAAATGATATGGCTTATCAAGATAAATTCATTGGTGGAATTATCCCAAGGAGATTTCATTCACATACATGGCCCAAACATTGAGAGATGCTATACAGAAACAACAATTCCACAAATTTGCAATTATGCAATGCAGCAATTAGCCCTATTATAGTGAAAATCTCATTCACTGGGACAAAAGTAAAACAAGAATAGAATTAAAATGGTGTACTTACATGTAATAGAGGATATCCAACCATAAACAATTTGACAATAAGGAAGCTCCAAGATAAAATACTCCAATCCAAACATCAAAATTCTTCATCCATGCTCCAATTCTTCATCCCAGAAAAAGTGCAAAATTCTCTGAAGAGAAGAATGATCCAATCGAAAGTGATGATGAGAAAATGAACTCATCTCACTTGTATTTATACACTAATTAGGAGTTCGAAATAGTCTCTTAGGCCTACATAAGCCCCAAAAATAAAATAATGTGCTAATAACCTAACTTTTGGTGACAAACCCACCAAACTAGCTCATAAATGAAATAATATGCCTCTCAAGAGATCAAATGATAAACAATACATGGTGTAGGGCCCTCCAAGATCCCTGATGAGGTCCATAGGTGCTATAATGAAGAATAAGACCGTCAAAAGTGATGGACAAGAGGGTGGCCCCTTATTCTCCAAACAATAAACCTGTGGTGCTCCCAGTGGGTGTGGGGGCACAATAATAATCTCATGGATCTCCAAATGAGTCGAAGATGTTGAGAAATCTAGGGCATCAATAATTAGGTGATTTCTCTACTTATGATAATTGCTTGTGATAGACGTTTGCTTCTTGATTATGATCTTCTCTTTCTTGTAATTATTATTGTGTTCTTTTCATCAAGACAACTACCATATCATGAACAAATATAAAGACGAGAGACACAGTATATAGGCTTGTCAACCGGGGCCAAAACCTCTCACTCTTTGAGAAGAAAACCCAAACGAAATTCTTCTTATAGATCTTCAATTGACGAACACCAAGACCATGACAATGACCCTTAACACTAGAGTCCTCCCAAGACCAAGTCACTAGCCTCCTTTCTAACGCTGCTCTTCTTCTTCCTCTTCTCAGCTTCCTTGAGAATCTTAGTCTCCTTGATGTAGGTCTGCAACCCTATTTTAGAAACCCTAGAACACTTTCACTCCTTGATTAGTCTCTTCAAGATAAAGAGACCTATTACACTTCTACTCCGCTCCTCCTAGCGAGATATTTTACCCAAACAAGATCACCTTAATGTAGCTGCAAGTTCTTCGACCTTCTTCTGGAACCTTTGTATCTTCTACCTTCGCACGTGGGAGGATATACTACCCCAAAACAGTCCCCTACAAACTTCACTTTCTTTCTTTCTTGCTTCGCTGAGATAGAGGCTCCTTTGAGTATGTTTTTCGCACTTCCTTGTAGATTTGCTTGACCGAAAATATTTGCTTCCAAGTGAGGTCGAGTACTTGTATATATACATGTTTGCTCATGTCCTTTAGGCCAACATGATCACTTGAAGGAGGGTTGATATCATCTTCGAGATTTCTCCCTTCGTTGTAGGCCAACTTAAAGAGGGCTAGGGACAAGGTCTTGGAGAATGACTTTACATAGACAAGTGTGATTCAATATGACAATGACTCTTTATACTTTTATGACTAGATGACAAAATTCCTAAGGGCTCTCAATGGGAGCCCATACTAAAATAAAATCTCTTGCTCATGAAACCCATGATGCAAGCATTACAATAATTTTATTTTCTTCTTTACATTTCTTAATAAAATCACAATTACATGTCATTATGAAGACCGAACCTAGTTAGACTTTTTCATAATGGTACTTGGTCATTTTCAATCTGAAGAATTTCTCATAAGAAGAATCAAATTGGTAACCCATTTGTTTAGCATCATATTAACCAGCATTGTTATATAGCAAGGCCTTGACTAACAGCTCTATCTCTCCACAAGATATGAGCTCAATGCTGGCGAGACCAATGATTTATAGACGCCCTCATCATTATCTCCCTCAAAACATACCCCACCCGGGTTTTCAGGGTGTGCTCCATGAGGACTATTCTTATCTTGGGCTCCCTAATCCTCAAAGAATATCGGTCCTCCACAACTACTCTTATCTTGGATGCCCTATCTCATCCTCAAAGAGTATCGGATGCCAAATGATTACCCAATCCTCTATTTTGTCTTCCCAACAAGAATAATGTGTCTATCTCTCCCTCTCAATTAGGGAGGACATATCTATTCCATTAAAGGAATGTACTCATTCCCATAGAAGGAATGTACCTAAGCTCCCTCTTGGCTTCGGAATTTCCAAGTTTCTTCCATGTAAGAAACTTGTTTCCAGGCTCTCTCTTAATTAGGGACCTACAGTAGCTCCTCCAATGGAGATGATGGGACAACCAGCTGCTAGAAGAACTCCTTCCTTCGATGCCATAAATTTTCTTTGTCTTGGAGTCTTCTTTTGGGGACTTTTTCATAGGGCACAGACCATCCATCACTTTCATCCATGAATCAATCATTCTTCTCATCAGAAAGTGATCTATCAGTTTACATCTAGCATTGCTTCAAGTTATGCTACCTTCATCATGCTTTCTTCTTCAGAAGGATCTTGTATTCTTCTACAAGGTTATCTTGGAGATATCCATAGATCTTCCCTTTGGTAGCCCTGCATAAGCCCATCTAGATACTAGCTCATAAATAAGCAATGAACACTTTAAATCATAATTACCTCTGTGATGGTCTTTCATCATGAAATCTTCCTGTAGGCATCAGCATCCAGCGTGCATGTTGACACATCTCTAAAGATATGTATTGTCAAGGGTCTCTATCTTTTCCCGACTTTCATCAGAGTCTTCATATCTTTCTGGGAGATATCATATTCAAATCTTCTTGGTCTCTCAGATGTTCACTGCTTTTACCATTGTTGCTTATTACACGATTTATTCCTTTCTTTCTTCACATATTTCATTCCCAGGAACTTCCAATTAGAGTTCCTCAATTGTAGTCAGTTACCTCATCTTTCATATGAGGACATATTATGTTGATTTCATTGAGTAAATATGTGATCTATGCATTCCTGCATCCTAGGAGGAGATCCTTTCTCTGATCATGCTTCTTAAGATAGAACATTGATCCATGATGTCTGCAACCATATTACCTATGATCCTATGTTGCAGGAAATGTGGCATAGAGGTCCGTTTCCGTACGGAAACGGGTATGAAACGCGGAAACGCGTTTGGTACGGCCGTGAAACACATTTCCGGCCGTACTGCCACGTTTCCCGAAATGGAAACGTGGCCAGTATAGCCGGAAACGCGTTTCAGGGCCGTACGACCCACGTTTCCTCATTAACTTGTGTTTTTTTTTAATTTGTTTTTCAATTTACTTTTAGGGTATGTTAGTGACTTCTTGTTGCTTCTAAACGCGTGTCTAAAGTTATAAAAGTGAATTTTTTCCCTAGTGTTGATATGCATTTCATCAAGAAGTTTGAGGGATATGCAGTTCATGGTAATGTTAAATTCTTCAAGTAAAAGTGATATTTTCCTTTATTTTTCATTTTCATCCTTTTACTTAAATTTTTAACATTACCATGAAATGACTCAAGATGTTTGAGAGTGGTTTCACCCTCATTGGATTTCATATGGAGAAAGTAGAATTTTAGATCTCACTCAAAATCCAGCAGACTTATTTGTTTTTTTAGGATTTCAGGATTGGAGGGATTGCAATGTTTCCATTGGATTTTATCATGTACTAGGGTATGGAACTTGTATTTAATCAAGAGAACCAAGCCCTCTATGCAGGGGAAACTCCCAATAATCAAGATCATGTAGGGTACTAGGGTATGAAACATGTATTTAATCAAGAGCACTAAGGTCATTCGACTATGTAGGAGGAGACTCCCAATACAACAGTGGTCTTTCTAAAAGAATGGATGTGGATGCAGAAAATCCTGATTTAGATCTCTCTCTTGCAGCCTTATAGTCTTTATTGCTACTTGAAGCTCATATATTAATATAAATAAAGGTTGATTTTAAGATTTGGATATATAATAAAGGTTGCTTTTGGATATTCCGATATTTTTATTTTCATTATGTGATCATTCATGAGTAAATGTGATGTAAATTAAATCTTAATGTTTAAGTGTAATAAATTATAATGTATCATCTATGCTTTATGATTGCACATATATATATATATATATATATATATATATATATATATATTATATATTCGTGTTTCCCTGTTTCCAAAATTTGGAGAGGTCGCGTTTCGTATCGCTTCCCGTTTCGAAAACTCGTACCCGTTTCCCCGTTTCGTGCAACTTAGCTATGATCATACATACCTCATATTTCCTCAAACTTCCTACAACAACTTCCTCTGAATGAAGGAGCCTTATTCCATTGCCCTGCTTCCCTTTTAAGTGATCATGCCATTATCTTATGAATTCCACTTGTCTTTCTTCATGATCAGTGAACCTTACAATGAAGATTCCATCAAAAAATCTGGAGGATCTAACATATCCTATTATGCATATGTATGATGAGTCTTGTCCTAGATGACTTCTTCCTTCTTCATAAGTATCTTTCAATGAGGTTTTCAAGAGCTATACCCTATATAGCTATAGAATTTTGTCCCAGACATTTTACATGTTACCTATAGCATGAGTTCTTAATGCTTCTACCATGATGTCATTCTCTAATATGATGCATCCTATCTTATTTACAAAGCTTCCTACCTATACTTTACACAATAGGAGAATATTTGAAGGAGATCATCTAAATCATAGTAGAGATCTTTCACTTCATCCTTCTTAGGCTTCTTTGTTTCAAGTTCTTCCACATCTTCGGTAATATGAGCTTCTTCCTTGTTTCTCTTGTTATTGTCCCTTTTAGTTTTAGGAAAATCTCTTGTATAGTGCCCATATTCTTGATAGCCATAGCATTGCACCTTACCCATGTTCTTCCTTTTCTTTTGAGGACCAAATTTTCCAAATTTCCCTTTTCCTTTTGACATAGTAGCATATGCTTGATTTTGCTCATTCGATCCCACATCAGTTTTTGCCTTCAGTCTGGTTTCTTTCATTTTGCATAATGACCATAGATCTTAGAAAGGGGTGGCTTCTTTCTTCCGATAAATACTTGATGTGAAGTTGCCTCATTCCTCTGGTAGTGCATTTAATACTACAGTAGTCATTTCTTTGTCAAAAATTATTTCACCCAAATCCTGAAGTTGATCTCTTCTTTATGAAATCCTTATAAATTATGAGGCTATTCCTTCTTCTCTTGAGATCTTCAATTTGTAGAGTTCTTGCCTTAGAGAGATAACTTCTCTTGCAATACTTATGGAAAATAAATCTACCCATTTGTCATATATTGCTTTTGAAGTGTCTAATTTTGATACATATGGGATGAGAGAGTCTTTGATGGATTCTATGAGAATCCTTTCGGCCCTCACTTCCCCTTTCATGTATTTAGCAAGTGCTTGAGTATCTTCTTTGGGAGGTTGGGTTCAATGTGGAAAAAGTCGAAGTCGGGATTAATTCGGCAAAGGTCCAAAAGTTGAAAAACTCGGCAAAGTCGGGAGTTTTTTGAAAAAGTCAGCAAAATTAAAAAAACACAAAATTATTCATTTTTTTTTTCAACATCTAGAGTATCCACAACATCAAATAAATGCATTTCCACATAAACATGTAAAGAAAGCTAATATATAATATGTATATGAAGTCTAGTGCTACATCACATCTCAAAATAGTGAATCAACTCCTGAATTTTGAGTCTTGTCTGAATCTCAACTCTCAAGAGTCAAAATATCAACAAAAAATATAATAAATGTATATCATGAGTCATCTAAAACATCAAGTAATCAGTCACTGAGATCATCTTCCCCTTTTACGGGAATAGGGAACGGCTTTGCCTTTTCCTCTAGACGAAGAAGGCCCTGCCCCTGGGGATACAAATGGACTCAATCGTCCTTTAGAAGTCGATGGAAGAGGTGGCCTCTATCTTATGTTGTTGCTGGCCATCCTAAATGGTGTCACCTCCTCCTCATCATCCTCAACCGACCCTGCCTCCTGACCCTGATGTTGCTCCTCCTCCTCTACCTCTGGCTCTCCCTCCCCTGCAACTGCTACATCATCGATATCCACTCGTAACCAATCCGGGATCGAGTCCATGATCAGCCTCTCAATCTTGACTCTCCATGCAGAGGTGGTATCAATATTGTCCAATGAGATGGCTTCCACATCAGTAGGTGTCTGAAGCTGTCTCACCCACAATCAAAGATTGTAGTAGAAGTAGACCATGTCATTGAGGCGTTGGGACTCCAATCTGTATTAGGGTCATAGATTGTAAATTAGTACTTAGAAAATTTAAATATTAAAAACAATCAAATGAATTCAAAAAATTTAATTTGAAATTTTTTTACATGTTGCGCTTTTTGCTGTGTATTTTGTCAAATACACTCTAGTTGCGCTCACACCCAGAGGAACTGCATGTTTGGCTAAGCACTCGAATGGCAAGCTTTTGGAGATGGGGTACTCTAGCACCATAGCTTGTCCACCAAGCATCTACAAGTTAAAAGAAAAATGAGAAACATAAAAAAAACATTGAGATTCTAAACTTGAAAGTTTGAAACAAACTGAAGTTTACCTGGCATTTTGGTCGTCCTATTCTTAATAGCCATGGTAAAACCAAATGTGCCACCTCCCTTTCTTTAGAAATATCTTCACGTTCTTGCTCAGATGACACCATCCTCTTGACACAAGTGAAGAATCCATCCATCACCTCGGCATCAAATCTGAAACCACAGGCGTAAGAAAATGTAGGGTTGAGGTAAATACATGCAGCATGAATGGGGCGATGGAGGGTATTGTTCCATCGCTCATCAATCACTCTCCATATGACCTGTTGTTTCTCTAACCCCTCGTCTCCCTTATCTTCATAATAAGCATGAATGGCTTCTTTGGCCCTATCCATGGCCTCATACAAGTAGCCCATTGCGGGCTTGTCTCCATCAACCAACCGAAAAACCCTTACCAAAGGTTCTGAAATGGCACACACCTCCTCTACTCCTGCCCAAAAGCTCTGATCATATGAAACTTGTCTACATATGCCCTCTCCCTCTGGTTTGCGGCTAATAGATAAAGAACGCCAATCCGCTGAAAGAAACATGCTCTTCACATCCCACATAGAATTCAACAGAGACTGAAGAGATATGAAAGTAGTGGCAAATCGTGTAATGGCAAGACGCGCCAACTCTTTGTTTTTTGTATATTTTCTCATCAAGCTAAGCACAGATGCATGATTATATATAAATTTTGTTATGCTCCTGGATGATTCAACAATATCCCTCACGATAGGAATCTTACCTATATCCTCCAAAATCAAGTCAATGCAATGAGTAGCACAAGGTGTCCAAAACAAATTAGGATACCTCTCCATAAGCAACTTGCCAGCTACAACATAATTTGCAACATTGTCTGTTATGACTTGGACAACATTTCTTGGGCCTACTTCCTGAATGAAGATGTCCAACAACTCACATAATGTACGTGCATCTTTAATGTGTGCAGATGCATCAACAAATTTCATAAACATTGTCCCCTTGGGACAACTAACCAAGAAGTTAAGAAGGGTCCTACCCTTCTGGTCAATCCAACCATCTGACATGACTGTGTATCCAGTTTGTTCCCATGATGCCCTAAACTCCTCCAATCTAGAAGTGCAATCAGTCTTTTCATCTTGAAGAAGAGGCCCTCTCAATTCTACAAAGGTGGGGGCTTTGTACCCCGGGCCAACGACAGCAACAGCATCAAACATAGGCTGGTAGAATGGGTTTGTCTTAGCAATGTTGAAAGGAACATCACTCCATAGAAGACACTTACTGACCAACCTGTCAGCTTCTGCATTTTCCTTTTTTTAATTGTTGATTTGATGCCAGGTTGTGGACCAGTTATGGTTCTAGGAACAAAAAGTGATGAGATAGATGAGGGGTTGGGACCTATGGGTGAGGAAGGTGATGCTGAAGAAGCATTGCCACTCTTAATTCCCCCCACTCTTGAGGCCCCTACAAGTTGGATTTTTAGTGCTTCCCTGGTGTCTTTTTCGTCCTCTTTATCCACCAATGATTGAATGGCTCATCGGATGATTTCTGGAGTTGTATTTGGGCAAAGGTCAACATTTTGCCTCGGAATTTGCCCCAAATGGAATTTTAATCTATTGATACCTCCTGACATATGCTTGCCACACAACTTGCAAGTCAAATACATTCTATTGATCCTCCCAGATTCGTGTATAGTATCAGGTTCACCATATTCCCACATAGCGTCCAAAATCCTTGGCATTTTGTTTTAAACTTTGAACTTGAATTTAAACCTCGGCACACTAAAAAAAAAAAAAAAAAAAAAAAAAATTGAAACAAATTAAAAATTCCCCATCACATAAAAAGCAAACACAAATGCAATAGTTGATTTTAGATTTTAAATGCCTCTTCTCAATCACTTGAAAACACTCAAATTCAGTAAACAAGGGTTTGAAATTTGATTTTTTGTCATTTTGAAAATTTAATCTTGAAAGTTGAAGTTTTGCTTCAATCTAGAATCTAGATTCTAGGCAAAAATAAGACATAAACATACTAATAGAATTTTAGAGAAGTATAGGAAGATTTAAGAAATCATGTGTAAAAAAAACTATGAGAGAAATTAAAATACATACCTGGCACTGGGAGGCAACAATTCGGCACTTTGAAGTTTGAATCTCCCATGATGAGCAGTGGAAAAATCTCCAAATCTCCACCTCAAAACTCACAAATATTCTCCTCTAACGCAATGGCAAACCCCTATGTATCTCCACAACACCGAATGGGAGAGAAAACAGCGAAAAATAAGACCATTTTCACCTTTGCGGGCTCTTTATCCGCGACCTGGGAAGGGAGGCCGACTTTTTGGGTCGACTCCCGATTAAATCAGGAATATAACAAAAAAATCGTGATTTTTTCCTTTGTGAAAAAGTCGCCAAAAAGTCGTGCGATTAAATCGTTTGGTTCAAAAAATCGCGTTTTTAGGATTAAATCGCGATTTTTTGCAGATTTTTTCCACACTGGTTGGGTTATTGACCCCTTTTTTTTGAGTGATCCATGACTTCATTCTCAATGAGGTTTAGGTCTATTCTTTTCTTCCATGCAAGGAAATTTGAAGCCCCAACTAATTTGTTGATTTCCTTGCAAAAAGACATTTTGGTAGTTTCAGATGAAGTCATATAGTGACTTGAATCAATGTTACTTCTTTCGCTTGCTTCTTCCTTAATATTGATGTTAATTTAGATAGTAGAAGACTATTCCTTGAAAGAATGATGAGAGAGAGCTTGTTTTATGAACCTTCCGAAGATTATGACAATGTTCTTTGATCTAGCCTTCCTTAGTCTTTTGAAGAGATTCCACTCCTTTGGTGATGGATGAATGATGAACTCAGAAATGCTTCTACGGTTTTGATCCTTTCTTTCTACTTCCTCCTTGATTATGATTCCTTTGATATAGGGTCTTGGTCTCTTGCTTGAAATCTTTTGTCTCACTTTGATCCTTCCTTGAAACTCGATCTTTGGATGCTTTCTTGATTAGATGCCCCTTCTAGACTTTAGCACCTTAGCTCTGATACCATGTTGAGAAATTTAGGGCATCAATAGTTAGGTGATTTCTCTACTTATGATAATTGCTTGTGATAGAATTTTGCTTCTTGATTATGATCTTATCTTTCTTGTAATTATTATTGTGTTATTTTCATCAAGACAATTACCATATCATGAACAAATAGAGAGACAAGAGACACAGTATATAGGCTTGTCAGTCAGGGCCAAAACCTCTCACTATTTCAAAGGAAAACCCGAACGAAATTCTTCTTATAAATCTTCAATTGACGAACACCAAGACCGTGAAAATTGTTGAAGAATCAAGGGCAATTAGGTGTAGTGTGGTTCTTCTTGACTTGATAACAATTTGTGGAGTCTTCTTACTTTTTCTTGTTAGCTTAATCTTCTTCTTATTATTATTAATGCATGTGTGTGTACTTCATCAAACTACTACCAAAAACGTAAGAACAAGAACACAAAATGTTGGCTCTCTGCCAGGGCCAAAACCTCTCTTCTCTTGAGAGGAAAACCCTTCGGTAAATTTCTCTTATTGAAGCTTCTTATTGCTCAATGCCAAACCCTAGACCCTTGACAAGAATATTCTCCAAGCACAAGTCAAGTCCTTCGTCCTTTCTACACCTTGTCTCCTCGACACTTTATTCTTTTCCTTCCGACACTTTGTTCTTCTTTCAACTTATTGCACTTGCTCTAGAAGAGACACGTATCCTTGATCTTTGATGAGACCCTTTCACACGGGATGATGTCTTCCTTTTCTTCACCAACCAACAAATTTGTATGACTGTAATGGGAAGGTTGTTATGACAGCAGAGACAACCTCCTTCTCCTCGCACATGTGACTGTAATAGGCTTTAGAACATCCCTATTAACTTCGTTTTTCTTCCTTGTTTCTTCGATTGAGTGGGAGGCCCTTTAGGCCTATGTTTCTAGCCCAAATGATGAGATAAGTTGACTCTGATTTGTTGTTGTTCTGACCACAGGAAGACCCTTCCTCTCTTGCACGTGTGACTTCGTTTTACCCTAGAAACAATCCTTAACCCTCGGTGATGACTTCTCCTTCTTCATTGCACTAGAGGCTCCTTGGACTTGCATTTTCTTCTCTCCTTTTCAGTCTTCTACCTTCATTGATTCCAGAGGTGACTGTGCTTGATATTGGAGGAGTGGACAGCCTCTATATATAGAGGTTTGTCCCTCCTTTAGGTCGACTTGAAGGCCGACTTGCTGACTATAGGCCGACTTGACTTCTTTGCTTCGGACGGCTTCTTTTGATGGTGCCATTGCTTGGAGACTTGACTTTGCTTGGAGGTGTCTTGTTTGACTCTAATACATAAGTACACCTGGTGTAACATGCCCTTAAGGTCTTCAACATAATTCTTTCAACTCTTTGACTCACCTATAGCACTTTAACATGTGCTAGTCCTATTTCAATGAGCAAGAAAATCATTGACATATATTATAAAAATAATATTACTTTTCTTGAATAAATACAAATATCAAAAGTACATTTATGAAGACCGAACCTAGTTACATTTCCTTCAACACTCCCTCTTAACTAGGGAGGTATTCATACAACATTACAGGGTGTTTGGTTATTTTTCAATCTTGAAGAATTCACATAAGAGAAACCAGATTGGCAATCCATCTGTTATAGCATCATAGTAACCAACATTGTTTCCACAGCAAGGCCTTGACTAACAGCTCTATCTCTCAATAGATCAGAGCACAATATTGGCGATACCAATGACTTATAGACACCTTAGTCATTGTCTCTCAAGGTACATACCCACCCGGGTGTTCACTGAGTATGACCTTCTAGGACTATTCTTATCTTGGGTTCCCAGCGCTCAAAGAATATCAGTCCTCTTGCCTACTCTTGTCTTGGATGTCCTACACATCCTCAAAGAGTATCGGGTGCTAGATGATTACCCAATCCTCCCATTCTTTCTTCCCAAGTGAAGACAAGAATGTTGTGTCTATCTCTTCCTCTCAATTGAGGAAGACATGCCCAAGTATCCTCTAACAAGGTATTTGTCCAAGTTCCTTTGTAATTGGTGTTGAAGAATCTAGGGCAAAGTGGTGTAGTGTGATTCTTCGTTACTTGATAACAATTTGTGGAGTCTTTTTACTTTTCTTGTTAGCTTCATCTTCTTCTTCTTCTTATTAATGCATATGTGTGTACTTCATCAAACTGCTATCAAAACATAAAGACAAGAACACAAGATGTTGACTCTCTGCTAGGGCCAAAACCTCTCTTCTCTGGAGAGGAAAACCCTTTCGTGAATTTCTCTTATTGAAGCTTCTATTGATCAATGCCAAACCCTAGACCCTTGACAAGAATATCCTCCAAGCACAAATTAAGTCTTCCCTCCTTTCTGCACATTATATCCCAGCACTTCTTCCGGCACTTCGTCCTCCTTCTTCTGGCACTTCGTTCTCCTACTCCTTGATGATAGGTTCTCTTATGCTAGCTCTAGAAGAGATGTTTCTCTTTGATCCTAAGTGAACCCTCTCACATAGGATAAATTGATAATGCCTTTCTTCTCTTCACCAATTGAGCTTCTTCTTCATGTAATATGGCAGACTTGATGTGGCAGCACTGCAACCCTAAATTGTCGCACGTGTGGGAGGTTTAGTGGTCTTCTTTGTTCCTTTCTCCTTTGTATGTGAGAGTCTCTTCTTCGCTTTAATGAGAGGCCTTATAGACCTAAGTTTCAAGCCCAAACAATGAGAAGTATGGTATTGTTATATAGCTGTTGATATGTCCACAGAAAGCCCTCCTTTTCTCGCACGTGTGACTGTGGTTTTCCCTAGAAACAATCCTTCAAACTTCGTTGTTCTTCCTCCTTCACTGCCCTAGTAGACCCTTTACTTCGGCTTCCTTCGTTCCTCTTTTGCCTCCTTTTCTTTACGGATTTCAGAGTTGAATGAATGTGTTGTATTGGAGTGGACAGCCTTTATAAATAGAGGATTGTCCCTCCATTTAGCACGACTAGAAGGCTGACTAGTCACCTTGTTTGTAGGGCGACTTTGAGGGTTGTTTGTAGGCCGACTTAAGGATTGCTAGGAAAGGTTGATTTGTTGAGTAGACTTCGGATAGTTTCCATGGTGGTGTAGCATGCTTGAAGGAGCTTCTTGATGGTGCCATTGCATAGGAGTAGACTTGACTTTGCTTGGAGGTTTTCCCTTTGACTTTAATATATATTTATACATGGTGTAACATGCCCTTAAGGTCTTCAACATAATTCTTTTGACTATTTGACTCACTTATAGCACTTTAAATAGTGTTAGACCTATTTCAATGAGCAATAAAATCATTGACATATATTATAAAAATAATATTTCTTTTCTTGAATAAATACAAATATCAAAAGTACATTTATGAAGACCAAACCTAGTTACATTTCCTTCAACACTCCCTCTTAACTAGGGAGGTATTCATACAATATTCCAAGTTGTTTGGCTATCATCAATCTTGAAGAATTCACATAAGAGAAACTAGATTTGCAATCCATCTGTTATAGCATCATATCCATTAGCATTGTCATAGTGCAAGGCCTTAACTAACAGCTCCATCTCTCTATGAGACCATGAGCTACAATGCTGGCGAAACCAATGATTTATAGACACCTTCATCATTGTCTCTCAAGGTACATACCCACCCAGGTGTTCTCTGAGTATGACCTTCTAGGACTATTCTTATCATGGGTTCCTAGCCCTCAAAGAATATCGGTCCTCTTGCCTACTCTTGTTTTGCATGCCCTACACATCCTCAAAGATCTATCGGATGCCAGATGATTACCTAATCCTCCCATTCTTTCTTCCCAAGTGAAGACAAGAATGTTGTGTCTATCTTGTGTCTACATTTCCATTCATGGCTTTCATCTAGACTTACGGTTGTTAGTCCTAGTCTAGTGCATTACCCATGAAATGGAAAACACAATTGTCACTCCTTTGTAATCAAGGGTGATCCAAAACTCCCTCTTGATCAGGGACCTGTCAGAGCTCCCTCTTAACTAGGGACTCTTTCATTCATCAGCAACTTCTTCTTCGAGGGTCCTTCAGCTGCTTGATTTCCTTCCTTTCTTTGATGTAATGAACTCTTTGTTCAAACTTCTTCTAGGTAGGGCACTATCCATCAATCACTTTCCTTCCTGGGTTTTCATGTCTTGCTTCCTTCGTGGAAAGTGGCTTTCATGTCATACATCAGGTTTTCCTCTCATCTTGGCTCCTCGTTTGTCATCTTGTCCATGCTTCGGAATATTCTTCTCATGGATGCTTCGTTGTACGTGCTTGTTTACATGCTTTGAGCTAGTAGCCCATCATGACTTCATCCTAATATTGTTTCAACATTGCTTTTTCTTTTGCTGGATGGTTTCTTTATCACAACATGTCTATAGAGTAGAATCAGTGATTTGCACCTTTTATATCTCCAAGGCCTTCATAGGTGTCAAGGGTCCTTTCTTCCTTTATCAAAGTTGTCCTGCCTTCTTTCAGAAGATATCTTCAAAATATCTTGTCAGATAGTGATTCTCGGTGATCATGGTGTTCTTCACATGCTTGATCTCTTTCTTCATTTTCTCCTTCTTAGATAGATAGGTCAACCATCTTATGCTTCTTGTGAGAGCATTTCTTCATTGCTTGATTCCTGGTATAGTTAGCATTTCTTCTTGCTCCATAGTTAGCAATCTTATACTCCTCATGTGAGCATATTCTTTTGTTGACCTTTATTGCATTGTAAAACATGCCTTCGAACATGTTCTTGGTGAAAGAGATTCTTTCATACTTGATCATGTTATAGAACTATACCCATGACTCAATAATATACAAATGATAACATGACTTAATCTTTGATGCATACATACCTCATCTTGATTCTCCTTTGATCATCCTTTGGTGTGGCCCTTCTTGCTTCATCTTAGCTTGCCTACATATCATCCCTTTTCTTGAATCCCATGAATCGGATTCCCAATGAGACATCTGCATTGGTCCATGAACCTTCTTTTGAAGATTCCACCATAGGATCTTAAAGATCCTTGCTTTGCAAATGTTTCTTTTCTTTTGTTGATGGAGGTCTTCTAAGATTCCTTTCCTTTTTTATGATCAATTTTCTTATTGTGGATGAGGTCCTATACTAGGTATGCTTCTTCTACATTAATATCTTGAGCTATATCTGCCATGCTCCTATATTCTAGAAGATATTTCTACTCATGTATTTTTGTTCTTATCATAAGTGATATATCTTCATGAGTATCTAGAACTCTATGTACATCATGCTTCTAGATTCTAGAGGATGTTTCTAGTCATGCAATTTTAATCTATTCCTACATGCTCCTATCCTACTCAAAACTTTGAAAGAAGTCTAGAAGTAAAGAGTTTGACCTAGTCATAGTAGAGATCTAGCTTCTTTCCTTCTTCTTTCACCTCTTGAGTTATGTGACCTTCTTCCCACTTTCTTTTGTTGTTGTTGTCCTTCTTAAGCTTAGGACAATTCCTTTTATAGTGTTCATATTCTTGGCATCCAAAACATTAGATTTTGGACATCTCTTCGTTGTTTGTTCTTCGTGGACCAAATTTTCCAAATTTACCCTTTCTCTTGGCCATGATAGCAAATGCTTGTTCCTTTGATCCCACATCTTCCTTTGCCTTAAGTCTGGTTGCCTCTGTTCTGCATAAAGACCACATTTCACTAAGAATGGTTCCTTCCTTTTTGGCATATATGCTTGATGTGAATTTTCCCCACTACTCAGGTAGAGAATTGAGTACTACAGTTTTCGTCTCTCTGTCAAACATGACTTCCCCAAGCTCTTGAAGTTGATCTCTCATTTCAGAGATTTTCATGAAGTAGGGAGCTATTCCTTCCTTTGTTATCTTCATCTTGTACAATTCATTCTTAAGAGATATTACTTCTCCGGTTGTAGATACTGAGAATAGCTCTACTAGCTTGTCATAAATTTCTTTTGATGTCCCAAACTTGGAGACATAAGGAATGAGAGTCTTTGATTGATTCTATCAAAATCCTTTGAGCTCTTGTCTCATCCTTATTGTACTTGGCTATGGCTTGAGTTTGTTCCTTAGCAGGGATAGTGATATTCCCTTTGACATGTTCTAGGAGTTCATTCTCCTTGAGAAGTAGGTCAGTCCTCTTCTTCCATGGAAGAAAGTTATTGGTACCTACCAATTTATTGATTTCCTTGCAAAGAGACATTGATGTATATTCAGAAGGCGACATGTACTTACTTGATAGATTTTGAGATGAAATGGATTTGCTTCTTCCTTGAAGACTTGATGGCTTGCCTTCCTTGGATCTTGATGTTCTTCAAGTTGCCTTCTCCAAGTGGACTTGCTTGATGACTTGTAGCTTGATGTAGGTCCTGTTTCAATCTGCTCTTCTTTGTAGGTGCCTTTATGTAAGGCTCTTCTTCTAGCTTTGTAGACCTCCTTGATGAATGATGGATTCTACCCTTCTTGTCCTTGAAGTGATTGAAACTTCTAGGCTTGATGCTTCAACTTTGTAGATGCTTCTCCTTGATGAGTGTTCTTGCGTTGCCCTGTCCTTGATGTGTTACCTTACCTCTGATACCATGTTGAAGAATCTAGGGCAAAGTAGTGTAGTGTGATTCTTTGTTACTTGATAACAATTTGTGGAATCATTTTACTTTTCTTGTTAGCTTAATCTTATTCTTCTTATTATTAATGCATATGTGTGTACATCATCAAATTGCTATCAAAACATAAAAACAAGAACACAAGATGTTGGCTCTCCGCTAGGGCCAAAACCTCTCTTCTCTAAAGAGGAAAACCCTAGACCCCTGACAAGAATATCCTCCAAGGACAAGTCAAGTCTTCCCTCCTTTATGCACCTTATACCCTGGCACTTCTTCTGGCACTTTGTTTCCCAACACTTCATCCTCCTTCTTCGGCACTTCGTTCTCCTACTCCTTGATGATAGGTCCTCTTATGCTAGCTCTAGAAGAGATGTTTCTCTTTGACCCTAAGTGAACCCTCTCACATAGGATAATGCATTTCTTCTTCATGTAAGATGGCAGACTTAATGTGGCAGCACTGCAACCCTAAATTCTCGCACGTGTGGGAGGTTTCATGGTGTTCTTTGTTCCTTTCTCCTTCGTATGTGAGAGTCTCTTCTTCGCTTTAATGAGAGGCCTTATAGACCTAAGTTTCAAGCCCAAACAATGAGAAGTATGGTATTGTTATATTGTTGTTGATATGTCCACAGAAAGCCCTCCTTTTCTTGCACGTGTGACTGCGGTTTTCCCTAGAAACAGTCCTTCAAACTTCGATGTTCTTCCTCCTTGCTTCACTGCCATAGTAGACCCTTTACTTCGGCTTCCTTCATTCCTCTTTTGCCTCCCTTTCTTTACGGATTTCAGAGTTGAATGAATGCGTTGTATTGGAGTGGTATTGGAGTGGACAACCTTTATAAATAGAGGACTCTCCCTCCATTTAGGCCGACTAGAAGGCCGACTAGTCACCTTGTTTATAGGCCGACTTTGAGGGTTGTTTGTAGGTCAACTTGAGGACTGCTAGGAGGCTGATTTGTTGAGCAGACTTCGGCTAGTTTCCATGGTGGTGTAGCATGCTTGAAGGAGTTTCTTGATGGTGCCATTGCATAGGAGTAGACTTGACTTTGCTTGGAGGTTTTCCCTTTGACTTTAATATATATTTATACATGGTGCAACATGCCCTTAAGGTCTTCAACATAATTCTTTTGACTATTTGACTCACTTATGGCACTTTAAATAGTGTTAGACCTATTTCAATGAGCATGAAACTCATTGACATATATTATAAAAATAATATTTCTTTTCTTGAATAAATACAAATATCAAAAGTGCATTTATGAAGATAGAACCTAGTTACATTTCCTTCAACAATTGGGAACTTGTTGTAACTCCCTCTTAGCTAGGGACTTGTTCATTCATCAATAACTTCTTCTTCGTGGGTCCTCCAGCTGCTTGATCTCCTTCCTTCCTTCGATGTCATGAAGTATTTGTTCGAATCTTCTTCTTGGTAGGGCACCATCCATTGATCACTTTCTTTCCTGGTTTGTCATGTCATTGCTTCCTTCGTGGAAAGTGACCTTCTTGTCATATATTAGGTTCTCCTGTCATCTGGCTACTCCTTTGTCATTTGTCCATGCTTTGGAATACCCTTCTCATGGATGCTTCATTGTACTTGCTTGTTTACATGCTTCGATCTAGTAGCCCTTCATGACTTCACCCTGATATTGCTTCAACATTAAATGGTGCTTTTGCTGGATGGCTTCTTTATCATGACATCTTTGTAGAGTAGAATCAGTTATCTGCATCTTTCATATCTCCAAGGCCTTCACAGGTGTCAACGGTCCTTTGATCTTTTTCTTCCTTTGTCAGAGTTGCCATGCCTTCTTTTGGGAGATGTCTTCAAAGTATCTTGTTAGATAGTGATTCTTTGTAATCATGGTGTTCTTCACATGCTTGATCCCTTTCTTCATTTGCTTCTTCTTGGATAGATTAGTCAACCACCTTAAGGTCCTTGTGGGAGCACTTCTTCATTGCTTGCTTCTAGGACTAGTTAGTAATCTTATACTCCTTACGTGAGTATTTCCTTTTGTTGACCTTCATTGCATTGTAGTACATGCCTTCAAGCATGTCATTGGTTAAAGAGATTCTTTCATACTTGATCATGTCATGCTTCGATCTAGTAGCCCTTCATGACTTCATCCCGATATTGCTTCAACATTAAATGGTGCTTTTGTTGGATGGCTTCTTCATCACGACATCTTTTTAGAGTAGAATCAGTTATCTGCATCTTTCATATCTCCAAGGCCTTCACAGGTGTCAAGGGTCTTTTGATCTTTTTCTTCCTTTGTCAGAGTTGTCATGCCTTCTTTCGGGAGATGTCTTCAAAGTATCTTGTCAAATAGGGATTCTTTGTAATCATGGTGTTCTTCACATGCTTGATCTCTTTCTTCATTTGCTGCTTCTTGATAGATTAGTCAACCACCTTATGTTCCTTGTGGGAGCACTTCTTCATTCCTTGCTTCTAGGACTAATCAGCAATCTTATACTCCTTACGTGAGTATTTCCTTTTGTTGACCTTCATTGCATTGTAGTACATGCCTTCAAGCATGTCATTGGTTAAAGAGATTCTTTCATACTTGATCATGTCATAGAACTATTCCCATGACTCAATAATATATATAAGATGACATGACTTAATTTTGATGCATACATACCTCATATTGATTCTCCTTTGATCATCTTAGCTTCATTTGGTTGTCCTTGGTGTGGCCCTTCTTGCTTCATCTTAGCTTGCCTACATATCATCCTTTTCTTGAATCCCATGAATGGAACTCCCAATGAGACATCCGCTTTTTCTTATGAATCTTCTTTTGAAGATTCCATCAGAGGATCTTGAAGACCCTTACCCTGCAAATGTTTCTTTCTTTTCGATGATGGAGGCCTTCTAAGATTCTTACTCATGATCAATTTTTCTTTCATAGTGGATGAGGTCTTGTAATAGGTATGTTCCTTCTACATGAATATCTTGAGCTATATCTACCATGCTCCTATATTCTAGAAGATATTTCTAACCATGCATTTTGTTCTATTTATAAATGCTCCTTCTACATGAGTATTTTGAACTCTATGTACATCATGCTTCTAGATTCTAGAAGATATTTCTAGCCATGCAATTTTTATTCTATTCCTACATGCTACTATACTACTCAAAACTTTGAAAGAAGACTTTAAGTAAAGAAGTAGACTTAGTCATAGTAGAGATTCAGAGGATCTTCCTTCTTTTGCTTCTTGTCTTCTTCTTTCATTTCTTGAGTCACATGAGCTTCTTCCCATTTTCTTTTGTTGTTGTTGTCCTTCTTCAGTTTAGGACAATTCCTTTTATAGTGTCTATATTCAAAGCATTGGACTTTGGACATATCTTTGCTGTTTATTCTTCGTGGACCAAATTTGCCAATTTTCCCTTTATCTTAGCCAAGTAGCAAATGCTTGCTCCTTTGATCCCACATCTTCCTTTGCTTTGAGTCTTGTTTCCTCTATCTTGCATAGAGACCACATTTCACTTAGTGGGGTAGCTTCCTTCTTGGCATATATGCTTGATGTGAAGTTGCCCCAATCCTCAAGTAGAGCATTGAGTACTACAGTTGTCATTTCTCTGTCAGACATTACTTCTCCCAGCTCTTGAAGTTGATCCCCCATCTCAGAGATCTTCATGAAATATGGAGCTATTCCTTCCTCTGATATCTTCATCTTATACAAATCATTTCGAAGAGATATCACTTCTCCAGTTGTGCTTCCCAAGAATAGATCTACTAGTTTCACAAAGATTTCTTTTGATGTTTAAAGTTTAGAGACATAAGGAATGAGAGAGTCCTTGATAGATTCTATTAGAATCCTTTGAGCTCTCGTCTCATCCTTATTGCACTTGGCTAAGGCTTGAGTTCGTTCATTAGCAGGGATAGCAATATTCCCTTTGATGTGTTCTAGAAGTTCGTTCTCCTTGAGAGGTAAAACAGTCCTCTTCTTCCATGCAAGAAAGTTATTGGTACCTACCAATTTGTTGCTTTCCTTACAAAAAGACATTGATGTATATTCAGAAAGGGACGTATACTTGATAAATTTTGAGATGTAGTGGACTTGCTTTCTCTTTGAAGACTTGATGGCTTGCCTTCCTTAGATTTTGATGTTCTTCAAGTTGCTTTCTCCAATTGGACTTGCTTGATGATGAGATTCGCTTGATGACTTGTAGCTTGATGTAGGTCCTTTGATTTTCTCTTCTTGTAGGTGCTTTTATGTAAGGCTCTTCTTCTTGCTTTGTAGTCTTCCTTGATGAATGATAGATGGTAGACCTTCTTGTCCTTGAAGTGATTGAGACTTCTCGGCTTGATGCTTGAACTTTTGTAGATGTCCTTCCTTGATGAGTGTTCTTGAGATGACCTTTCCTTGATGTGTTACCTTAGCTCTGATCCCATGTTGAAGAATCAAGGAAAATTAGGTGTAGTGTGATTCTTCTTGACTTGAAAACAATTTGTGGAGTCTTTTTACTTTTTCTAGTTAGCTTAATCTTAATATTATTATTATTATTAATGTATGTGTGTCTACTTCGGCAAACTACTACCAAAAACATAAGAACAAGAACACAAGATGTGGGCTCTTTTCCAGGGCCAAAACCTCTCTTCTCCTGAGAGGAAAAATTTGTGGTAAATTTTTCTCATTAACGCTGCTTATTGATTAATGCCAAACCCTAGACCCTTGACAAGAATATCTTCCAAGCACAAGTCAAGTCCTTCCTCCTTTCTACACCTTGTCTCCCCGGCACTTTGTTCTTCGCCTTCTAGCACTTCATTCTTCTTTCAATTGTTGATAGATCTTGTTGCCCTTGCTCTAGAAGAGATACTTACCCTTGACCTTTGATGAGACCCTTTCACATGGGATGATGTCTTCCTTTTCTTCACCAACCAACGAACTTGTATGACTGTAATGGGAGGGTTGTTATGACAGCAGAGACAACCTCCTTCTCCTCGCACATGTGACTGTAATAGGCTTTAGAACAACCCTATTAACTTCGCTTTTCTTCCTCGTTTCTTCGCTTGAGTGGGAGGCCCTTTAGGCCTATGTTTCTAGCCCAAATGATGAGATATGTTGACTGTGAGTTGTTGTTGTTCTGATCGCGAGAAAACCCTATCTCTCTCGCACGTGTGACTGTGTTTTACCCTAGAAACAGTCCTTAATCCTCGGTGATGACTTCTCCTTCTCCGTTGCACTAGAGGCACCTTGGACTTGTGTTTTCTTCTCTCCTTTCCAGTCTTCTACCTTTGTTGATTTCAGAGGTGAGTGTGCTTGACGTTGGAGGAGTGGACAGCCTCTATATATAGAGGTTTGTCCCTCCTTTAGGCCGACTTGAAGGCCAACTTGTTGACTATAGGCCGACTTGACTTCTTTGCTTCAGATGGCTTTTTTTGATGGCGCCATTGCTTGGAGGAGACTTGACTTTAGAGGTTGTCCCTCCTTTAGGCCGGCTTGAAGGCCAACTTGTTGACTGTAGGCCGACTTGACTTCTTTGCTTCAGATGGCTTTTTTTGATGGCGCCATTGCTTGGAGGAGACTTGACTTTACTTGGAGGTGTCTTCTTTGACTCTAATACATAAGTATACCTAGTTTAACATGCCCTTTAGGTCTTCAACATAATTCTTTTGACTCTTTGACTCACCTGTAGCACTTTAACATGTGTTAGACCTATTTCAATGAGCAAGAAACTCATTGACATATATTATAAAAATAATATTTCTTTTCTTGAGTAAATACAAATATCAAAAGTACATTTATGAAGACCGAACCTAGTTACATTTCCTTCAACAACAATGGCCCTTGACACTAGAGTCCTCCCACGACTAACTCACTAGCCTCCTTTCTGATACTGCGCTTCTTCTTCCTCTTCTCGGCGTCCTTGAGAATATCGGTCTCCTTTATGTAGGTTTGCAACCCTATTTCAGAAACCCTAGAACACTTTCGCTCCTTGATTAGTCTCTTCAAGATAAAGAGACCTATTGCACTTCTACTCAGCTTCTTCTAGCGAGATCTTTTACCCAAACAAGATCACCTTAATGTAACTGCAAGTTCTTCAACCTTCTTCGGGCACCTTTGTATCTTCTGCCTTCGCACGTGGGAGGATAGGCTACCCCAAAACAATGCCCTACAAACTTCCCTTTCTTTCTTTCTTGCTTCGTTGAGATAGAAGCTCCTTTGAGTATGTTTTTCGCACTTCCTTGTAGATTTGCTTAACCAAAAATACTTGCTTCCAAGTGAGGTCGAGTACTTGTATATATACATGTTTGCTCATGTCCTTTAGGCCGACATGATAACTTGAAGGAGGGTCAACATCATCTTCTAGATTTCTCCCTTCGTTGTAGGCCAACTTGAAGAGGGGTAGTGACAAGGTCTTGGAGGATGACTTTACATAGACAAGTGTGACTCAATATGACAATGACTCTTTATACTTTTATGACTAGATGACAAAATTCTTAAGGGCTCTCAATGGGAGCCTATACTAAAATAAAATCTCTTGCTCATGAAACCCATGATGCAAGCATTACAATAATTTTATTTTCCTTACATCTCTTACATAAAATCACAATTAAATGTCATTATGAAGACTGATCCTAATTACACTTTCTCAACAGAAGATGCATGTAGACCATCTGTAAGGGCATGGATGATGGTGTAGGTGATGCCACATCATCCTACAAGTCTTGGGTCAGCTAACAAGTGCATAGTACATCTGTGGGGTTGGTTGGGCAAAGGTGAACCAGTTGCATCTTCCTCATCCAATAGGTGGATCTCGAGTCAATCTCTGAACATCTTTGGGGATCTATGGAGTGTTGTCTATTGTTGTGGAGGACCATGGCTCTCAACACACACCCTACATGCTAATGTAGCCCTATGGAAGGTTAAGACCTCGTATAGGGAGACCAAACCCAAAATGGAGACCATCTGCAATCCTACATAAGATCCAATGCATCCCCTAGCCTTCCAGTACAACAAGTCATCAAGGAAATCAAGTAAAAGAACTTACAAACCATGGACCACAAGTGGGGACTTCATAATGGCCTGCCTTTCCATAATGAGCTTTATCATGTGCTAATGTCTCCGAACTCCAAATGGGGTTAACCAAATATCCCATTAGGTGGTTTCTACTGGTAAAGGGGATAATATGTCCAAGGTACATCCTTTAAAAGGTGGTGGTATGTGATAAAGAGGTGAATGGAGTAGGGTATGGGAAGGGGCAGCCCTGAGCCACATGCTGGGGTATAAGGGTAGCTAGTAGAAGGGAAACCCACACTTGAGTATATAATGTATAGAAGGGAGCAATCGTGGTACATGATTTGCCCTGGCCTTGATTTTTCCACCCTTCTTTATATGTCTTTTGCCCTTTTATGATTTTTCTTTAATTAATTGCTTAGGGCTAAAGGGGTAAGAGCATGATGTGTGAAATATAGCAGTGGATACCCCCTTTTAGGGTAGGGCGATTCATTTCCCACGAGGGGTTGGGACAATTATGGATTCCTATATGATGAGGAGGCTCATAGGACCTATAGGAACCAAGGTGATGGCCATGATGATGGGGTAGAGCATCATGTGTTGGTTATTGCTCACGTGTTAAATGTGTTTGTCGTGACCATATTTTGCATTTTGTGGTACGTTTTCCTATTGAATGTGGCCAATTTAGCTTTTGTTTTTCATTTTAGCTGCATCAACCTCTAGGGCATCATTCCAAGCCTGACCCAAGGTGTGGGCAAGGGGAAGAGGAGAGCTAGCCCTATGTGGACCCAGGTGGGAGAAATGATGAATGGGATAATAATAGTGGAAAGGGGGTAATATATGTGGATGAGGGAGCAGGACCATGCAACCAAAATCAGGGTTTCCCGTGAAATACCACCCCTAAAGCCAAATGGTTAGTAAAAGAGATTCCACAGGACTAGAATCCAAGGTTAATTATCCAAAGGGGACTAGAGGACAAGAGCAGAGACCTAGCCCATTCTTTCCGTTGAATCCCCCCATTAATCCATGCCCAGAAGTGTCCATGATAAGCAAACTACAATACTCAAATACCAAATGACAAGGCATAACTTTAGGCTCGGGAGGCCCACCTTCAAACATACAATCATGGCAGATGGGTGAGGGACCACATGGCTGGCTCAAGTGGCAGAGAAATGGCACAATGAGCTAGTTGGTGGCTGCAAGGGGTTGTTGGTTGTCGGCTTAGGACCATCTTGGAGAAAAAAAAATTCCTAGGGATATCACCCACAAAATGGTGGTTAACATCTAGCTCCAACTAGGACATGATCTCTCGAAGAAGTGGACGAAGCTACTTGAACGAGAGGTCATGAGAACTCCAACAATCTCTTAATTACCGTAGAACTGTTACTTGCACATATAATAGATGAACGATACGGGGCAGCATGCTTTCGCAATGTCCCATGATCGCACATGCTTAATGTTAGGCCATAAAAATCAACAAAAAAATAAAATATGTAAAGATGCATCTACTCTACCATGAGAAATATCATATGATGTTAGTTCTAATGCAAAATCAACATGCAATGGATCCTACTCTACCATGCATATGATCCATTATCAAGTCTCAAGGAAAGGGGTGATACGACTTAATTTGACCAGCTTGGGCCAAAGTTCATCGTTGAGTTTGGCAATGTAGTAATAATCCTCCCCAACTTTTCCATGAATCTTGCCAGGGATTGGATCTCTGTCAACCAAGACCAAGTCCCCGACCTTATATTCCTTTTTGGGCTTCCACTTTTTGCTTGCTTTAGAGATTGGTCGTTTGAGGGTGCGGACTCCTTGAGCCAGGAGAATAGGAGAAGGCTTCTCAATTTCATGTGTTTCATAGTTATGGTCTAGGCTTGATCACATGAGATAGGTAGGTGCGTTCCCTATAAAGGATAAAAAGGGTTCCATCGGATTGCGGAATGGTAGCATATGATAAGTCCATTTGAACATGACCCCCAACAGTAGCTCCCCATTTCCTAGATAATAGCATCCCCCACACATCGGGAATATCAATTACAAGAACATCCATGAGGAGGGATATGTCAGGTTTCCTAGCCAAAGAAACCTTAAGGTCCTTGATGAGACCTTCTACTTCCACAGGGTTGGAGTTAAAACCACACACCTTGTACGGTCGAGTGACACTCAGACCCAATTGCTTCATAACTTTTAAGGGCATGATATTTGCAGAAGCCCCTGAGTCTAGCATACAATTGTGTAAGAAGAGGTCATTGATAGCCAACGTGAGCATAAACGGTTCGTACCCAGGGTTTCGGTCAGGGATATGAATGTTTTCAAATTCTTCGGGTAATTCTTCTTCCTAAATTCCCAAGGACTTCTTGATTTGTTGTTGTTGCTCGAGAAGTTTAGCAATCTCTTTCAAAGGAACGGGTATGGTCATTCTTCCTATGGCAACACCTATGTCAATGTCAAGTTTAACCTCTTTCCCTTTCTCTTTCTTCTTGATGTTCTCCATTCTCGAAGGATCCTTTTTTAGATTGGCTTTGGTTGGGAGATCCTTCTTGGGAGGAACTTTGAGGAGAGATTCTTTGGGAAGGGCTTGCCTAGGTAATGAATCTTCTTTAGATGGTTCTTTAGAGGTCGCAGGGTCTTTATTATTTTCCTTTCGTGAATATTGGACCCCTTTGAACCTTCACTTGCTATCAGAGTTAAGAATAGATTCTTCTTTTTCCTCCTTAAGGGTGGCCTCACTAATGGGAGGATGTGTATATGATCCTCCTAGCAAAATGTTGAAGAAGTCAGATTCTACAAGGTTAGCTTGTTCATCAATTTGTTCATCCCCACTCTCTTCCTCTTCACTTTCCTCATCCTCAGATGATGGGTTTGGCTCAGCAACATTAGTTAGAACCAAAGTGTTTGGGAATTGAGAAGAGTTTGGTCTATCTTCTTCACTTTGCTTTTTGGGAAAGGGTTTTCCTTTTGGGATATAACTAGATTTTTGGGCCCTTTCCAAGGTGGTGATTTTTGTTCATGATAACATTGTCACGTGCGTTGGCTTCTTCAGTGAACTTGTCCATCCTCTTGAGGATGGCAAGGAGAGTTTCTTCATGTTGATCTTTGGACTTCTCCTTCTTGACCTCAACTCTAACTCTAGAGTGGTCAGTGATATCTACCTTTGAGATTCGTATGTTTTCTTCAACTTCCATTGCTATCTCTTTAGCTTTAGCCAAAGTGGAAGGTTTATTATCCCTTAACACATAGGTGAAGTGGCCACCGACTGCTTTTATGAACTTATCAAGAATATTGGCTTCAAATGATCAGGTATATCTTTGACTACCCTATCAAATTTTTGAATGAATTCTTGTACATCTTCCCTTCCCTTGGTTATTTGATAGAACTTTTCAATGTTAAAGGTCCCTTGGGCATTACATGACCATCTCTTCATGAATAGGTATTCAAAGTCATCGGAATCTTCTATGCATGTCGGGGGAAGGCTAAGATACCAGTATCTTGCTTGTCCCTCAAGTGATAGAGCAAAAAGCATCACGAGCCTATCTTCATCAAAGATCATTCTAGGGGACATTTGCCAATAGAATTCTTCAATAAAACCATGGGCAGTCCAAATAGCATCCCCTTGAACTTGGGTAACCATCGATTATATTTCTCAGGTAATGGTTTGGGATCATCACTCAATTTCAAAGGGGAAAAGACACTAACCAAGTGTCTTTCACTCTTCGTCATCGTGGGTTGATCTTGTTTTGGGTCAGTGTTGGAACTAGATGGCATCTTTGGAGATGGATCACTAACTTTCTCAAATTTAGGGAAGAGGGCGATTTCAACAGGTGATGGAGTTCGCTCTCCCCTCTTTGCAGTAGCCCAAGTTAAAGGAGGAATGTTGTCGCCTTCAAGTAAACTAGGGGTTTGGACAATGACTGGATTCACCAGAGAAATGCTTATAGATGTCATCAATGAATCAATTCCTCAATGATTCACTAGGGAGGTAAACCTTCCTCCTCGGCAACGGCACCAAAATGTTACTGCTCAAACTAGCAGGGGCATAAAAAGTACTCCTAAAGGGACAACTATTAGGTTAAGGGCAACGATGGAGGCTTAGCCCTCTGTTACTTTAGCTAAGACTCCCTACTCTTTACAGACTTTCACCGATGGGAGGAGACCCGGTATATAGAAAGTCACTTATGAAGGATTAAATAACCAATGAATGTGAAGTGACCTTAATGATCCTTTCCTAGAAGGGGAGTTAAGAATAGAGTTTACTTGCTTTTTAAGCAAGGTACGAAGATTTCTAAGATAAGGAAGTGAGGATTTGAGGTTTAGGTTAGAGGAATATGCCTTGTAAAGGAGTTTCCCAATCCTAAAATCCTTATTGAACTTGACTTCCCGAATGGTTCTTGAAGAATTGACTTTTCAAAGGTATGGGGCCACACAGGACCAAGTGGACCCAGCCTAGGTTAAGGGGAGAGAATCTAGCAACCAAAGATGCTCTTAACCTAGACAAGGAGGGGGAAAGGATCAAAGCAAGAGTTTTCAATTAAAAGTATCAAATTGATCCTATGAGGTGCTAGCCTATGGAATACCAGGGCAAAGTTTGATCTTAGAGCTAGCGCTTGGGTCATCTCGCAACTCCACCGTCAGAATGGCTTCAAAATTGGAGACCTTGAGGACACACCAACACAATAGAGGCTAGGAGATCGAACTTTTTCTTGGGTTATTTTGTCGGGAAACTGATGCCCTAGGTGACCCAGCTTGGCTAGACCTAGAAGAGAGAGGGAAAGGTGGAGAGAAATGTTCTTTGAGTGATCACCTATTAGAGGAACAATGTCTTAATCCCTTGGGGAGAATGGAATATAGGAGAATGATGAGAAAGAAACTTGTATTTCGGTCAAGGAGACCTTAAGGACTACTTCGCTTAGCCTTTAGGGTAAGAAGAAGAGACCTCAAAGCTTTTATACTTCGCTTGGAAAAAGAGATCGCTTATTAAGATAAATTCACCGGTGGAGTTATCCATAGGAGATTTCATTCACATACATGGCCCAAACATTGAGAGATGCTATATAGAAACAATAATTCTACAGATTTGCGATTATGCAATGCAGCAATTAGCCCTATTATAATGAAAATCCCATTCAATCCATATGACAAAAGTAAAACAAGAATAGCATTAAAAGTATGTACTTACATGTAATAGAACATATCCAACCATCAACACTTGACAATAAAGAAGCTCCAAGATAAAATACTCCAATCCAAACATCAAAATTCATCCATGTTCCAATTCTTCATCCCGAAAAAGTGCGAAATTCTCTAAAGAGAAGAATGATCCAATCCAAATTGATGATGAGAAAATGAACTCATCTCAGTTGTATTTACACACTAATTAGGAGTTCAAATTAGTCTCTTAGGCCTACATAAGCCCCAAAAATAAAATAATGTGCTAATAACCTAACTTTTGGTGACAAGCCCACCGACTAGCTCATAAATGAAATAATAAGCCTCTCAAGAGATCAAATGATAAACAATACATGTCATAGGGCCTTCCAAGAGGCCTGATGAGGTCCATAGGTGCCATAACGAAGAATAGGACCCTCAAAAGTGATGGACAAAGGGGTGGCCCCTTATTCTCCAAATAATAAACCTATGGTGCTCCCAGTGGGTGTGGAGGCACAATAATAACCTCATGGGTCTCCAAATGAGTCGAAAACGCCTGCAGACCATCTGTAAGGGCTCAGATGATGGTGTACGTGATACCACATGGTCTAAGTCCTAGGTCAGCTGCCAAGTGCATTGTACATCTGTGGGTTTGGCTGGGAAAAGGTGAACTAGGTGCATCTTCCTCGTCCAATAGGCGGATCTCGAGCCAACCTCTGAACATCTCTGGGGATCCATGGAGTGTTGTCTACTGCTATGGAGTCCCATGTCTCTCAACATACACCTTACATACCAATGTAGTCCTTTGTGTTGAGAATTTAATAGGGCAATGCATATATTAATTCTCTTAACTTGATAATTGTTTGTGTTACATTTTACTTATTAGCTTTGTTCATTATTATTCCAATGTGCAATACATCAAACAGCTACCAAAACAGTAAGAACAGTGACACAGTATATAGGATGCAAGCCAGCCAAAACCCCTCCTCTTGAGGGGAAAACCCATAAATCTCTTCTTTATCTTTTAGATCTTTCAATTGACGAATACCATGACCTAGACTTGAACAAATACCCTCCAAGATCAAGTCTACCACAGCCTCCTGCTGCAATATCTTCGACCTCCCAATAGATCTGAAAATTCTTCTCCCCAGCTATTGCTACAACTACTGTTGCTTCTCTAGGAGACTTCGATCTCCCTCTAATAGCCTTCCTCTTGACTTCGCTTGCCTTGACTTGAGTCCTAGGGCTAGTAAGATGCCCTAAGAGACCTTCTCTTCCCTTCCTTTCACTTCCGCTTCCAAAATCGAACCCCAAAAGATCTACCACAGAAAAACCCTAACTTTAATCTTCCAAAAGAATAGATAAGGCCCAGAAACTTCGCCTTCTTCAACTTCCTCTTCTTCGCACTTCCTTCTTGACTTCTTCTTCTTTTGCGTCTTTGCATAAGAGATGAGTGAGTGAGTGATCCAAATGGAGGACGAGTTCCTCTTATATATAGGCTTCTTCAAGGTTGGACGTGGCTCTTCATGTAGGCCGACTTGACAACTCATTAGGCCAACTTGATCTTGGAAGTATTTTGACACTTTAAAGACAAAATAAATTTTTCTTTACAATTTACAATGTGCCCATAGGGTCTTCAATATATGACAATGACTCTTATAGCTAGGACAACCCTAGAAACACTCAATGGGTGCTTGACCTATAAAATAAAAAAAACGTGAGCATGAAACCCATGCTCCAATAATAATAATAATTTCTTTTTCATTTTATATTTACAAGAATATATTTCATACTTATGAAGACCGAACCTAGTTACACATTTTCAACACTCCCTCTTAACTAGGGAGGTATTCATAAGAGGTACATGATAATTCTCAATCTAAAGAAATCTCATAAGAAGATTTGGATTGGTAACCCATTTGTCTAGCATCATATGAACCAGCATTGTCACATAGCAAGGCCTTGACTAATAGCTCTATCTCTCCACAAGATCAAAGCACAACGCTGGCGAGACCAATGATGTATAGACACCATCATCATTGTCTCCCAATGTACATACCCCACCCTGGTGTTCACAGAGTATGACCTCCCATTAGACTATTCTTATCTTGGGTAGCTAATCCTCAAAGAATATCAGTCCACAACTACTCTTGTCTTGAATGCCCTACCACATTCTCAAAGAGTTTCAAATGTCAGATGGTTTCCCAATCCTCCATTCTTTCTTCCCAAGTGAAGATAAGAATGTAGTGTCTATCTCTCCCTCTCAATTAAGGAGGAAAAATTCACCAAACCAAGCTTGTCCCTTAAGTATACAAGCTTTTTGTTCGGAAGTGATTTCGTCAATATGTCAGCTACCTTTTCATCGGTGCAGATATACCATAGTTGCAACATGCCATTTTGTACTAGCTCTCGCATATAGTGATACTTGTTGTTGATATGCTTTGCTTTCCATGAAACACTGGATCCTCAGACAAACGAATACAACTAGTGTTATCACAAAGTATCACTGTAGGGTCCATCGATCCTTCAAACAAGTCAAATAGCAACTTTCTTAACCATACTGCTTCCCTGATTACTTCACATGCTGCAACATATTCATCCTCAACACTACTCAAAGCAACGGTGTCTTGCTTTCTGCTCATCCATAAAACCATGGATAATCCTAAACTGAAACATCCTCCCGTAGTGCTTCTTCCATCTTGTTCACTGCCTCCACAGTTGGAATCTGTATAACCAATCAATTGGACATCATTCCTTCTATCATATTTCAGAGAGTAGTTGATAGTTCCTCGCAGATATCTCAGAATATGCTTTGTTGTTATCCAATGATCATGATTCGGCTCCACTTGGAATTGACTAAGTACATTTATTGCAAAACATTGTTTGGTCGAGTATTCACCAAGTACATCAATGAGCCAACAAGTTGTCTATACCTGGAAGGATCCACGGGGCTTGATTGAGAACTCCCTAGTCTCTTCAAGTTTGTGATCATCGGAGTGGTCATAGGTTTACAGTCCATCATGTTGAACAATCTCGATCACATACTTTCCGTGACCCAAATAGATTTCATTTGGTCCTTACCAGACTTCTAGTCCCAAATAGTAATCCACCAGCCTAGGATCCTTCATGTCAAATTCTATTGCTAGTTGCTTCTTACATTCTTCAATTCGACCTTCAACACCTGTCAAAGAAGATCACCTACATACCGAAGAATAATTACAGATTCATTGTTTACAACCTTAATATAAAGATTCGAGTCAGCAAAACTTTTTGTGAAGCCTATTCTCTGTAGGTATGCATCCATTCTAGCATACCATGCCCTTGGTGTTTGCTTGAGGCCATATAATGCTTTCTTTAATCTACAAACATATGCCATCCTATCTTGGACTTTGAATCCCAAGGGTTGCTCTATATAACTTCTTCAACTATAGTGCCATTCGGAACCGCAGCCTTGACATCCATTTAGTGGATGTTCCATCCCATTGATGCTGCCAAAGAGACTAATGATTGAATCGTTGTATATCTTGTTGTTAGAGTGAATGTTTCTTCATAGTCAATACCTTCAAGTTGAGAGAACCTTCTAGCCACAAATCTTGCTCTATTCTTATCTATACTTCCATTAGCTGCATGCTTGATCTTATCGATCCACTTGGAAGTAACCACAGATTTTTCTTCGGGCCTAAGTACGATCTCCCAAACTCCATTCTTCATTATAGATTGATACTCTTCATTCATGGAATCCTTCCATTCTCGATGTTCTACTACCTCTTCAAAGGTGGATGGTTCTGCATCTATTAATTTTGTCATGTATGCTGCATACCCAGAATATTTCTTGGGTCTCTTACTTTCTCTAAATGATCCTTGTGCTGCCCCATGACCTTCTGCATCAAGTAGTGTGGATTTCAACCAATTAGGTATTTTCCTTGTTTCGGGAATGACCACAGGTTGAATAGGTTCACTTGGCCCTTCTTCATGGTGTGATCCTTCTCCTTCCTTGTTAACTTCCTCCTCAAATATCAAAAGTTCTTCGTCATCAGAATCAATGGAAAGTTCTTTTGATTTCCTGAATGCTATACTCTCATCAAATATGACATGACAACTAACTTCAATGTGATGTCCATCTTGTTGAAGAATCTAGGGCAAAGCAGTTATGATAGGATTCTTCTAGACTTGATAACAATTTGTGAAGCACTTTTACTTTTCTTATTAGTTTGATCTTCTTCTTATTATTAGTGTATGTTCTTTTACTTCATCAAACTGCTACCAAAATACAAAAGACAAGAACACAAGATGTTGGCTCTCTGCGAGGGCAAAACCTCTCTCTCTTAGAGAGGAAACCCCTTTCTCAAATTTCTCTTATTGAAGCTTCTATTGATAAATGCCAAACCCTAGACCCTTGACAAGAATATCCTCCAAGCACAAGTCATGTCTTTGTCCTTCTTCTTTCGGCACTTCGTCCTCCTTCTTCTGGCACTTCATCCTCCTTTCAACACTTCATTCTTCTTCCAGCAATTGATACTAGTTCTAGATATGCTAGCTCTAGAAGAGATATTCCTCTTTTATCCTTAATGGACTCTTTCACATATGAGGAGTAGCTTATCTGTTACCCAACCGAGCTCTTTCTTGAGATATAGTTGCAGGTCTAATATGACAGCAGTGCGGCCCTATTCTTCGCACATGTGAGGGGATTCCTTAGGTGACTGTCCTCTTTCTTCTTCGCTTGAGTGAGCTCCTTCTTCGCTTGAGTGAGAGGCCTTATAGGCCTATTTATCTAGCCCAAACAACGAAATTATGTAACTATGATAGTAGTGATGTAATGACGGCAGGAAGAGGCTCTTTCCTTCACACATGTGACTGTAATAAGCCCTAGAACGGACCTCTAAGGCTCGGTGTTTCTTCCTCCTTCGTTGTCCTAGATGCTCCTTTTCCTTGTCTTCCTTCACCCTTTCCTCAACTTCCTTTATCGCTGACTTCAGAGATGATTGACGCTTGTCGTTGGAGGAGTGGACAACATCTATATATAGAGGTATGTCCCTCCTTTAGGCCGACTTTGAGGCCGACTAGAAGACTTTAGGCTGACTTGACTTTTATACTTCGGATTTGCTTCTTTGGTGATGTCGTTGCACGGCGAAGACTTGTGACTTTGCTTGGAGGTATTCTTTTGACTCTAATACAAGTATATACATGGTGTAACATGCCCTTAAGGGTCTTCATCATTTCTTTTGACTCTTTGACTTCCCTATAGCACTTTAAAATGTGTTAGACCTATTCAATGAACAAGAAACTCATAGATATAAATAACAAAAATAATATTTATTTTCTTTTATAAATACAAATATCAAAATTACATTTATGAAGACCGAACCTAGTTACACTTTCTTCAAAACTCCCTCTTAACTAGGGAGGTATTAATAAATCAATACAAGGTGTTTGGCTATTTTTCAATCTTGAAGAATTCACATAAGAGAAACCGGATTGGCAATCTATCTATTATAACATCATAGTAACCAACATTGTTTATAGCAAGGCCTTGACTAACAGCTCTATCTCCCATAAGATCAAAGCACAATGTTGGCAAGACCAATGATATATAGACACCTTTATCATTTCCTCTCAAGGTACATACCCACCTGGTTGTTCACTGAGTATGACCTTCTAGGACTATTCTTGTCTTGGGTTCCAAGCCCTCAAAGAATATCAGTCCTCTTGCCTACTCTTATCTTGGATGCCCTACACATCCTCAAAGAGCATCGGATGCCAGATGATTACCCAATCCTCCATTATTTCTTCCAAAGTGAAGACAAGAATGTTGTGTCTATCTCTTCCTCTTAATTGGGGAAGATATGCCCAAGTTTCCTCTGACCAGAAAGTTGAAGAAGCTCCTTTGTAATTAGGAACTTGTTAGAAACTCCCTCTTAGCTAGGGACTTGTCCATATATCAACAACTTCTTCTTCATTGGTTCTTCAGCTACTAGATCTTCTTCTTCCTTTGATGTCATGAAGTCTTTGTTTGAACTTCTTCTTGGTAGGGCATCGGCCATGGATCACTTTCCTTCCTAGATTGTCATGTCATTTCTTTCTTCGTGGAAAGTGGCCTTCTTGGTGTATGTCAAGATCTTTCATTATTTGGCTACTCCTTTATCATTTGACTATACTTCTGAATATTTATCATATGGATACTTAGTTGTACTTGCTTGTTCCCATATTTCGATTTAGTAACCCTTCATGACTTCTTCCTTATATTACTTTATCAAATAGTGATTTTCTGGATGGCCTTCAATCATGACATCTTTGTAGACTTGAATCAATTATCTGCATCTTAATATTTCCAAGGCCTTCATGGATGTCAAGGGTCCTTTGACCTTTTTCTTTGTCAGAGTTGCCATGCCTTCTTTCAAGAGATGTCTTTAATGGATCTTGTCAAATAATGATTCTTCGTGACCATGGTGTTCTTACATGTTTGATCTCTTTCTTCATTTGTTTCTTCATGTATGTTTAGTCAACCACCTCATGCTCCTTATGAGGGCACCTCTTCATGTTGATCTCCATAGCATTGTAGTACATGATTTCGAGCATGTCATTGTTGAAAGAGATCCTTTTATACTTGATCATGTTTTAGAACTATTCCCATGACTCAATAATACATATGATGACATGACTAAACTTTGATGCATACATACCTCATCTTGATTCTGCTTTTGATCATCTCATCGTCTTTTGTTGGTCCTTCTTGATTGAGATTGCCTCAACTTTCTTGCTTCATCTTTTCTCGCCTGCATATCATCCTTTCTTTGAATCCCATGAATGGAACTCCTATTAAGACATTTGCTCTTATTTATGAACCTTCTTTTGAAGACTCTGTTAGAGGATCTTGAATACCTTCATCCTGCAAATGTTTCTTCCTTTTTGATGATGGAGGCTTTCTAAGATTTAATCATGATCAATTTCCTTTCATCATGGATGAGGTCTTTTAATAGGTATATTCCTTCTACATGAATATCTTGAGCTATATCTACATCATGCTCCTATATTCTACAAGATATCTTTAAACCATGCATTCTATTTCTATATGCTCCTATACTACTCAAAACTTTGAAAGAAGACATATGTAAGAAAGATGACTTAATCATAGTAGAGATCTGGAGGATCTTCCTTCTTCTTCTTGTCTTGTTCTTTCACTTCTTGAGTTATGTGAGCTTCTTCTCTTTTTCTCTTGTTGTTGTCATTATTAAGCTTGGGACAATCCCTTTTGTAGTGTCCATGTTCTTGACAGTCATCGCATTGGACTTTGGACATATCTCTATTGTTTGTTCTTCGTGAACCAAATTTGCCAAATTTTCCCTTTCTCTTGGCCATGGTAGCAAATGCTTGCTCCTTTGATCCCACATCATCCTTTGCTTTGAGTCTAATTTCCTCAATCTTGCATAGAGACCATTGTTCACTTAGTGGGGTTACTTCCTTCTTGGCATATATGCTTGATGTGAAGTTGCCCCAATCCTCAGGTAAAGCATTGAGTACTACAGTTGTCATTTCCTTGTCAGACATGACTTCTCCTAGTCCTTGAAGTTGATCTCTCATCTCATAGATCTTCATGAAGTAGGGAGCTATTCCTTTCTTTGATAACTTCATCTTATACAAATCATTACGTAGAGATATCACTTCTCCCGTTGTGCTTACCGAGAATAGCTCTATTTGTTTATCAAGATTTCTTTTGAAGTTTCAAATTTGGAGACATAAGGAATGAGAGAGTCCTTGATAGATTCTATTAGAATCCTTTAAGCTCTTGTCTCATCCTTCTTGTACTTGGCTAAGGCTTGAGTTTGTTCCTTAGCAGGGATAGTGATATTCCCTTTAATGAGGTCTAGAAGTTCATTCTCCTTGAGAATTAAATCAGTGCTCTTCTTCCATGCAAGGAAGTTAGTAGTCCCAACTAATTTGTTGCTTTCCTTGCAAAAAGACATTGAGGTATGTTCAAGAGGGGACATGTATGTACTTATTTGATAGAGTTTGTTATGTAGTAAACTTGCTTTCTTCTTGAAGACTTGATGGCTTGCCTTCTTGGATCTTGATGCTCTTCAAATTGCTTTCTTCAAATGGTCTTGACTTGATGATGAGATATGCTTGGAGGGTGAGGCTTGACTTGTAGTGCTTTTTCCTTTGAAGATGATGTTACTTGATGTAAGTCCTTCTTTGACTGGATCATCTTGTAGGAGCCTTTATATGAAAAGCTTATCTTCTTGCTTAGTAGTCTTTCTTGATGGATGGTAGATGGTAGATCTTCTTGTCCTTGACGTATTTGAGACTTCTTACCTTGAAGCTTCAATCTTGTAGATGTTCTTGAGATGTCCTTCCTTGATGTGTCACCTTATGGGTGTTCTTGAGACGCCCTTTCCTTAATGTGTCACCTTAGCTCTGATACCATGTTGAAGAATCTAGGAAAAAGTAGTTATGATGGGATTTTTCTAGACTTTATAACAATTTGTGAAGCACTTTTACTTTTCTTGTTAGCTTGATCTTCTTCTTATTATTAGTGTATGTTCTTTTATTTCATCAAACTGCTACCAAAATACAAAAGACAAGAACACAAGATGTTGGCTGTATGCCAAGGCAAAACCACTCTCTCTTAGAGAGGAAAACCCTTTCTCAAATTTCTCTTATTCAAGCTTCTATTGATAAATGCCAAACCCTAGATTCTTGACAAGAATATCCTCCAAGCACAAGTCAAGTCTTTGTCCTTCTTCTTCTGGCACTTCATCCTCCTCCTTCCGGCACTTCGTTATTCTTCTGACAACTGATACTAGTTCTAGATATGCTAGCTCTAGAAGAGATATTCCTCTTTTATCTTTAGTGGACTCTTTCACATATGAGGAGTCCCTTATCTCTTACCCAACCGAGCTCTTTCTTGAGATATAGTTGCAGGTCTGAAATGACAGCATTGCAGCCCTATTTCTTCACACGCAAGGGGATTCCTTAGGTGAATGTCCTCTTTCTTCTTCACTTCAGTGAGCTCCTTCTTCGCTTGAGTGAGAGGCCTTATAGGCCTATTTATCTAGGCCAAACAACGAAATTATGTGACTGTGATAGTAGTGTTGTAATGACCGCAAGAAGAGGCTCTTTCTTTCACAAGTGTGACTATAATAAGCCCTAGAACATACCTCTAAGGTTCGGTGTTTCTTCCTCCTTCTTTGTTGTCCTCGAGGCTCCTTTTCCTTGTCTTCCTTCACCCTTTCATCGGCTTCCTTTCTCACTAATTTCAGAGATGATTGATGCTTGTCGTTGGAGGAGTGGACAGCCTCTATATATAGAGGTATGTCCCTCCTTTAGGCCGACTTTGAGGCCGACTAGAAGACTGTTAATTTTAGGTATGTTCTATGCTTAGAGCAATTTATTTCAATTTTCATAGTTAGCTCATTATCTTTTCCAGATTAGCAATCACATCAGCATTAAAGTAAATTGCAGATAGAAAATAAACATAAATCGCAGAAGACAAGCCAAGAAAAGAGGACACAAGATGTGGCGCTAGCCTAGGACAAACACCAATGTGGGGAAACCCTTGATCAATTCTTCTTATATCTTCTTCAAAAGTTCAGCAGAGAGACGGAGATAGTACGTTTACAACATAAGTCAACACTTTGACTTATCTAGATAAAAGCATAGATCACCTCTAAGAAGATGATACATGAGATCAGTTGAAGACATGTTGCTTCAACTGATTCTCCAAGGTAACTCCTTCACGTATCGTTGTGTTGCATTTCGTCATCATGCTGCACCATGCTGCACGCATCAACAC
>APFE030000464.1:0-19092 GCA_000404065.3 Pinus taeda
GTTTCTCAAGGCTATATGCAGACAACATGACCAACACAGTTTCATCAACATGCTCATTTGTGGTGAACCCCAGCACAGAGGTTAACATATCCACCAACAGCTTGCCTACCTCATTGAAATTTGCATATGAAAAGGGAGGTGGCCCAAAAGGTTGGCATTCTGCCTTCATGAATTTCTTGGCTACTGCAGCAATGTCTGTGCCAGAGAGCTTGGAGCCCTCATCCAGCAAGTACTTAATGGAGAATGGGTATAACAGCTGGGTTTGCTTGTAGTTCAACATTTGATTGATGGAATCTGGTGTTATGTAGAAGAGGATGCTCCCAGATGGACACTTCACAGCTCTGAGCTTCTGGTCATAGTTTTCTGCACATAGGTGAATGACTTCAGGGAAAACATTCACAGCTGGCAGGAAGTAGGTGGGAAGATTGGATTCCTAGATGCCATACATGTCACTGTTGTCCAAGTGACTGTCCCTTAGCTGGCAGAAGGTCTGTAAGTGATTCCTCTCTGCCACAAAGTCTGTAATGAGGAAATCACTGTCTACCAGTGGCATAGCTTCCAGTTCTTTACTAGGTGGATTCACAGGAGCTACATCCAGTGCAGATGGAGTGCCCATGTCTGGTTTCAACTTGGATGTTGTACTTGACTTAAAGGCTGAGGAATGCCTACTAAATTCCGTTTGGCAGTGAGCAGATTGCAAGTATAAGGTAAGTTTTATAGGTTTTGATGAACTGAGGGGCACTCTGTTTGAAGAATTAGAGTGTGTTTGAGCTAATTAGCTGGTTGTTTCAAGGGAATTTGTTATAACATGGATGAGGGAAAAGTTGCATTTGCTACTAGCCGGTAGCTCGGCTTCTTCGATTCGTTTTATCGTGAATTTGCAGAAGGTCGCGGGTCTTTTGCAAAGTTTTGTCCTGTAGGGGTTTAACCATGTTTTCAAGTGCTCTTTAGTGGACAATTTTAGTAGTGAGGAACTTTAGCAGAGTTCTTTTGCAGGAAATTAAGAGAACAAAGGAGAAATGGGGGTAAAGAGGGTCGCCTGCGGTAAATACCTGGTTTTTATGGTGTAGGAGGCGTCAAACATGAACTAATTGCAGGTACTTGAGTCGACGATGAGGGCGGCAACAACTTTGGCGGGTGAAATTTGGATGTCGACCGTTGAACACCGTTTTTGCATGCAGAGGAGCTCCTGAAAGAACGAATAAGAATGAAGAATAACGGCTAATTCACGTCTTTTTATGCATTTTTGGCCCTTTGGCGCCTTTTTGGTGATGACGTCATGCTGACGTCATCATGGGCCCAGGTACGACAGGGTGACGTGGCAGCTGACGTGGGTGCCCAGGTGGTAGTGGCACGGTGGCAAGACGGATAGGCAGACAGGCGACACGGAGATGACGTGGAGGCACGGTGGCAGAAAAGGAGGGGTGACGTCACGCTGATGGGGGCGTGGCGTTAGCGCTGGGGGCGGACGGTAAGCGGTTTCCCCAGAGGCCCTTAGGGTGGTAAACAGTATTGAGGGGGGGGGCTCCGAACAACGCGGGAGGCTGACACGTGGCGGGGGTGCGGCGGCAATACTGCCAATCCCCTGGACGCAAAAGGTCAGGCGATTTCTACATAAAAATGACCACCCACGGTTGGACGGGAGGGGTCGGTGATCGGGCGGTGGGCGGTGAACCTGATGTGACGGCGTATTAATCAGAGGGGGACACGCCTGTTAATTTAATATATTCAAACCAATTAAGCGCAGGGGGGGTAAAAACATTATAATTTAGGTTTATGGGTTAATTGGCGCCCACTTTATAATGTTTTAATTAAAAAACGTTATAATAGATGTGTTTTGGGCGGAAAAAAGGGGTAAAGGGGTTAATGAGGGCGGGGCTTTGGAATTTTTTGATTTTTAACCATAGTTTTTTGATAAAAACCATAGTTTAGGGACAAAGGGGTTAATACCAACCCCTGATAGGTTAATATTTCCCAAGGGAGGGTTATATAGCTATAGTGCTAGGGGGAGGGTATTTATACATGTTTTTTGGGAGTTTTTCATAGATCCTAATAGGATTAGGGAAGGCGGGTAGTTAGGGAGTTAAATAATACATTAGTGGTTAATATGACTTTGAGAAGTGAGTGAAGGGGTATGGCTAAGTTTTAAGAGGTAAAACTTAGGAATTGAAGATAAATGAATTGATAAGAAAGATTTTTTACACAAAAAATGTGGCTTCTTTTCTTGATTAAACTTCATGGTTTGACCCAGTAGCTTGTCATGACCTGAAGTGGAACTGGACACTTGAGCAGATCTCAAGGTCCTTGGAGTGTTAGTGAATGATGTTTGGGGAAAATAGCAGAAATTAGACATGCTTTCAATGTTTTTGTCCTCCACCCTCTGCTTTTGATGCCAATACCCTGAATGGCATGAGTCTTTGTACTTAATAAGCCATTTGGTGATGGTCCTCCATTTCTGCAACCTTGCACTACTTACCCATCCTAGTAATCCTAACATTTTTTCTTCATTTGAAGTGGGTGCACTTGAATTAGCAGACCTTGATGTCCTCTTTTTCTTTTGACTGCCCTGCTATCTAAAAATGTACCCTTATTTCTTCCAAGGACCAATATTAAGCAGTTGGGCACCTTTATTTCTCTACCTAGCTAGTCATCTGCCAAGCTTGAGCTGTTTGGACAGGAAACATTCTCTATTCTGCAACAAGCAATTTAAACATGGCATGGTCCAGTTTAGACTATTGGGCCATCCATCAAGTATGAGTAGCAGTAGTTTTTGCAGAGTATGATACTGCCCAAAAGATAGTAGTGGCATTTTGACTGGCTACTTTCTTGGTCTTTAGTTTGGGGTTCATTTTCAGTTTTCTCTTGACCCTTTAATTTTTTTTTTGCCTTTTGATTATTCTTTTAAGGCATACCCTCTTTTCATTTTTTAATTTTCATAGCATGTACACAAAATATGGAACCTTTGCAGCCTGTAATGATGAACATATTTAGCCCTTCCACTGTCAATCATGAAAGATGAAACCTATTGGTATAGGAACCTAACAGTGGCTCCACTTCGGGATGCTTTTCCTGAAGGAAAGCCAAGAACAACAGGTCAGATGGCCTTATTTTCCTCTTCTTATTGTAGTGAATTTGCTCTAGTTTTGACACCTTTGATCTGAAACCAGTGAGCTGGTATGCAGTGTCTCATGACCTCATTTGTGCAAGGATTAGCATTTCATGTTTTGCTAACATGTAGCACTGCCTATCATTGGTTTTCTGCTCTGTAGACCTTTCTCACTTCTGTTCATGGAGCTTTTCAAGTATCTATGTCATTTTTGATATGGCTTTGTTGATCATTCTTCAAAATTTGTTGTAGTTTCTCTTCTATCCATCTACTGTAAAAAAGAAAAATGCTTGAAAATATAGATATTTATGTACAATATGGAGCTATCCTATGCTCATGGATCATAGTAGTGTTTGAGCATTCTCCCATTCACTGGGCCTTCATCATTGTTTGACTCATCTAGACTCTTGAGAAAAAAGGTATTGTTGCCTTGCACAGCTTGAATTACAAATGGCCCTTTCCACAGAAAGTCAAATTTTCCATGCTTTTCTTTGTCTTCCTTGCTAGAGTCTCATTTCAATACTATGTTCCCTATGAAAAAGTCCTCAGCTTTTGTTCTTTTTTCAAACACCTTTTTAAGCTTCTCTTGTAGAACCTGGGTTTTATGATACAATTCTTCCCTTGTTTGTTGTAAGTGAATTGTTTGATTGATCCTTCTCTAGATATCATTGGGTTCAGTCTGTATTTCCTGCAGCAATTTGATCACAGGGATCCAAAGAGATGATGGGAACACAACTTCCAGGCCATACACCAACTCATATGGGCTAGTACCAATAGATCTTTTAGTGGTCAACCTATCTGCCCATAGTGCATTTACCAGCTTCTTATGCCAATTCTTTTTGTTCTCCTCCAAGACCTTTTTAATGATGTTGATTAGGCTTTTATTGGAGGACTCAGCCAGGCCATTGCCTAGAGGGTAATAGGTTGTTGAATGACCTAGGGTAATATGATACTTGTGACAGAAGCTAATCATTCTCTTGGATTTAAAGGCAGTTGCATTATCTGTTATGATTTTCTCTGGGCAGCCAAATCTAGACAAGATGTTGGTTTCTAGGAATTGAATGATAATTGAATCATTTGCTTGTCTACACGGTACGACCTCTATCCATTTGGTGAAGTAATTATTAGCTGTCAGGATCCATCTGTGCTGGCCTGAGGATGAAGGGTGAATTTCCCCAATGAAGTCTAAGCCCCATTGTTGAAATGGTTTTTCAGTTGAAATGGGCTTGAGGGGTAAGGGTAGCATATTTTTCTTACCTTCAAATATCTGACATTTATGACATGACATTACAAAATTTTTTGAATCAGTAAACAGGGAGGGCCAATAAAATCTAGCCCTCAGGATTTTATCAGCTGTGGATTTCCAATATAACTGCCCTCCACAGTCTCCTGCATGAAATTCTCTATGGACCTCATCAGCTTCATCTGAAGTTAGGCAGTTAAGAAAGACACCTTCATGATTTTTCCAAAATAAAACATTGTCTATGATACAAAATTTTGCAGCTTTCAATTTTAGAAATCTGTTTTTGGTTCTGGATAACCCTGGAGGAGCTTGCGGGTTTGATAATACAAAACATATGTCAACATACCAAGGTGATCGTAAAAAGGCTTGATTGATCTGTGGAGTCGCCATCTCCTGTTCGTTATCCGGTTCATTGATGTCAAGGGCTTGGAAATTAGCTTCAGTCATTAGTTTAGCTAGCCCTTGTCCTTTTATAAGTTTTGTTGGTTTGATTTCTATATCATATTGCAGAATATTGGCAATCCATTTGCCCCTCTTGCCTTCCATTCCCTCTTGATTTAAGATGTCCTTAACTACTGCATTGGGCACATATGCAACTATGTGAGAGTATAGGATATAAACTCTGAAATCCTTTATGGCTTTTACCAGGTCATATGCTTGCTTTTCCATGATTTTGTACTTGAGTGGGGCATCCCTAAGGGCTCTACTGAAAAAGGCAATAGGTTTTTCACATCCCAAGTCATCCTTTTGCAGTAAGACAACAACAATTTTATTTTCAGAAGCAAAGGAAAAGATTATAAAATCTCTATCAAAACTGGGGCTTGTACGCACAGGTGTTTTTGTCAAATCTATCTTGATTTCTTCAAAAGCTTGTTTAGCCTCAATTGTCCATTTGACCTTGGCATCTTTCTTGAGCATGTTGTTCAACAATCTTATCAGCTTAGCCAAGTTAGGAATAAATCTTCTTAGGAAATTAATCTTTCCTAAAAAGGCTTGTAACTCATTGATGCTTCTTGGATGGGGAACTTGCAGTATAGGTTGAATCCTATCAGGGTCAATTCTTATGCCATCTTTTGAAATTATATGACCTAGGAGTTTGCCTTCTTCCAGGCCAAATAGTGATTTCTTTGGGTTCAAAGAAATGCCATACTTTATGCAAATTAAGAACACTTGTCTAAGGTGTTTTAAATGTTCCTGGTCTGATTTTGAGAAGGTTGTTAGATCATCAAGGTATATGACTAAGAAATCATGGATTTCTTTGGCAAAGGCTATATCCATTGCCCATTGAAATGTGGCTCCAGCATTCTTGAGTCCAAAAGGAATTTTGAGATATTTTAGAGTTCCCCAAGGTGTGGTGAAAGCTGTTTTATCTTGGTCATCTGGGTGAACTAAGATTTTATTTAATCCTGAGAAGCCATCCAGTAATGAGATCCTTGAAGCTCCCACTACCCTTTGTAAGATGTGGTCCATTTTGGCAAGGGGTAGTGGTCTTTGGGAGAGACTTTGTTTAAATTTCTCAGATCCACACAAAGTCTTATCTCCCCAGTTTTCTTTCTTGTAGGTACAAGGTTAGAAATCAATTCAGAAAACCTTATGGGAGCAATAATCCCCGCTTCATACATTCGTTTTACTTCCTTTTCTATTAGGGGAAGAAGCATTGGATTCACTCTTCTTAGTTTCTATTTAAAGGGTTTTTGGTTTTCTTTTAGGGGTATTGTGTTCTGGATAACTGTAGTATCATAGGATTTAAGGTCCTCATAGCTCCAGGAAAACACATCCTGAAACTCTTTGAACAGTTTGATATATTCTGATTTCTTATCAGGAGGCAAGGTTCTAGAAAGCTTGACCATTTTGGGATTTTCAATGGTCCCAATGTTGCACTCCTCTATTTCTGCATTGATGGGTTGCATCTTTGGTTTCTTAGAGAGATCATTTGTATCAAAAATGTCTTCTAAAGGAGCAAGCCTTGTGGGTAAGAAATTATCTTTTAGTTGAATTACTTCAGTTTCTTCTTCATCAATTTCATCAAGATCTACTACTTTTAGCTTCTGTAAATTGGCAGAGTCAAAGGTTGTAGGATGTAATATCATATCTGTTATTTCAACTGATATACTTCTGTTTAGTTCATGTTTTTGGTTTTGATCATCCCTAATGCTTGTGTCAATGTTTAAGTTTGAGAATTCCTCCTTCATGGTCAAAAAATTGTTTATCTGAGTATCATTCTCAAATACTTGCCAATTATTTACATTGTCTGGGATAGAAGGCCTGTGTTTAATCTTAGCAGTGAATTGGTGGTTAGGCTCAAAAGGAAGTTTACAGGTGCTTGCAAAGGTTGCCAAACTGTGAGAATGCAAGTTGTGGTTCCTAGGTATTTTGGTGAGCTGATACTCTAGGAAGTTGTTGAGAAAATATGTAACTGCTAACCTATAAGACCTCAATCTGGGATCATTTGTGACAAAATTCCCCTTTATATGTTCGATAATTAGGTTTGAATCCCCCAATATGGATACTTTGGTCACTCCTAGACTCTTAATCAGTTTGAGACCTAGTGAAAGGGCCTCATATTCAGCCATGTTATTTGTACATCTGAAATTAAGCCTATATGCATGACCTAGAGCATGGTCATTTTGAGTATTGTGTATCCATACCCCTGCTCCTACTCCTAGCTTATTTACTGATCCATCAAATTCTAAATACCACAAGGTTTCTTGGTCAATGTTTGTTTCAATGGATTTACAGATTTGGTCAGTGGGCAAGTCTAGTTTTGGTGATTCTTGTGACCTATCAACAGACTCTGCTGTTTTGAATATATCAGTGTTCTTTTGATCTGAAACCGTGGATTTTTCATTCATATGCCTGGTTTCCTTTGTTTCTAGGAGATTGACCTCAATTTTGGGACATATATCAGCATTGTATAGTATGAAGGAGTCCATGTTTGAATGGATGGAGTATATTGGGAAATTTTGGGGCTTGTCCTGACCGCTGACCACATATTTCATGAGTGTTTCTCGGTACAGTCTCTTTGGCTGGCCAAAGACTGAAATTGTGGAATATGACATGTCCAGTTGCAGAGATCCTTGGAGTTTGGCACCCCATGGTCTTGATAAGAGCATACCATATTTGGGTGGAATGTCAGCTACTACTACATCCATTAGAATTGTTTTGGTAGGATATTGGATTAGGGATACACAGAGGTCTTTGATCAGGCCTAAACATCTTACCTGGCTGGAATCAAAGGAAAACAAATATTTATAGGGTCTGGTGATATCTAATCCAAGTTTTTCCATTACTGATTTGGGCATTAGGTTATGAGAGGCCCCTGAGTCAAACATGGCATTGTGTAATACTTTGTCATGAATGTTTAGGCTTACATAGAATGGAGGAGTCCCTCCATCCCCTGATTGGCCATTGACTTCTGAGCCAAAAATTAGCTCTCGTTGGTCATCCAGAATGTTAACTGCATCCCTATTTTCTGGTATTTTCAATGATCTATTGATTTGTTGTCTGAAGACCTCATGTTTGGCTAGTTCTGAAAGAGGAATTGTTATTTTCAGTTTACCAATTTCTGTTTCAAGATTGAAAGGTTTTTCCATCTGAACTTTTATATTGTGAGCAACAAATTTTTCTTTTTCTGCTGAATTTTGGGTGAGCATATCCTGATCAGGTACACTGTTTTGGGGTATGCTTGGGTTGGCTCTGTTTTCTAGAGGTCTGCCCAAGATTTCTGTTGGGAGAAGAGGTGTAGGTGTAGTTTTTACTGGAGGCTGTACATCAGATATATCTTCCACTGTGACCTCTTTTTGGGGTTTTTTATCTGAGGATTCTATGAAGACAGCTTTATCATTGGATTTTTTTGGGCAGATGGTTGTTTTCTTGGTTGGTATTTTCAGGTAGATCTATGGTTCTACTTCTTAACTTGTATTGTTTGTGTACTTCATATAATGTTGTATCATACCCTTCTCTGAAATCAAATGACTCACCAGATTTTGCTTGGAATTGCTTGTATTCTTGGGCTTGTTGGTCATCTTGTGTTAAGAATACTTGTTGTTCAGTGTCCAAACCCATTAGATTGATGTGGGGATCTTCTATTTGTTCACTAGTGGTTGAGGCCTCTGCATAGTTTTCTTGAAATGGAGGTATGATGTTCTGATAAGGACTAGTTCTCCCAGCATTTGGATTTTGGTTTTTTCTAAAATTCGGGTTCTTAGTAGTGTTGCTTGTTTGCCCTTCCCAACAGGATTTTCTCTCCATGGTCTCAACTCTATCTCCCAACCTCTCGATACCTTTCATGATTGCATCTAGCTTTTGGTCAAAGGTAGAGGGTTCCTCTTTGAATGTTATTCTTCTCTCATTTTTTGCTCTGGTTCTCTTGGTAATCAAGTTTGCCTCCACACTTATAGCTATATTCTGCATATCTGCAAGACTTGGAGGTGCTCTTTCTCTTAATTGATATGCCATGTCTGGATCAAATCCATCAGGAAATTTGATCAAGGCGAGATCAGGTGGAGGTCTCAAGTTTTGAGGGATGGCGTTATATACATTGTTGAACCTAGAACAGTAATCTTGAACTGTTTCTTGTGGACCCCTTTTTAAGTTATCATACTCTGTTAGTATGTGTAGAGGGTCTTTCTTCTTTTCCCATCTGTTTAAAAAACTTAGGTATAAGGCATCAGGATTGACTATAGAGTTTGCAGCTAGAGACCTAAACCAATTCCTTACATCCCCTGTCAAACTTTGCACAAAAATTTTCATTCTTACATCTTCATCATCTATCTCATAGTTCTCAAAGTAGTCCTGCATCCTCGTGGTGTGTTTCTAGGTTGTATAAGTGCTAGTACCATCAAAGTAAGTGATTTTTCCTTGATAGTCTTGGGGCATTGCCCCTAGATTTGCAGGCAGGTGTAAAGGAGCATATCTAGCCATATTTGTAGGGATAAAAGGGGCAACAAGGAGTGGAACAGCTGGAACAACAGGGATACCAGGAGTAGGGTGTGTTGGGGATGGAGGAGTTGGGAAACTGCCTTGGGAAGTGGATGAGGAACTAGGATAAGTAAGGATAGTGTGACGGTGAATTGATGCTTTAACAAGAGTAGGAATATAGCTCTGCTAATTTGGTTCTGTATCTGAATCTGAGAGGTCCCCTAGCTGCTCTTGCTTTTTTTAAGATTTTGGGGATTAAATTGGAGTTTTCAAAGATAGCTGGGGGATTAGGGTCAGGATTCGACCTAGTGTAACGAGATTTCTTCTTTGGAGCCAGCTTCTGAGTTTTCTTTCCTTGGTATCTTATTATAAGGTTTAGATAGGAAGCTTATTTTCTTTTACTTGATACTTTGACATAAGTTCCCCAGTGGAGTCACCATTAATGTTAACACTCAGGTTGTTCCCTTCTTCCTAAAGGGAATACGGCCAAGGTAACCACTGACCAAACTTTTAGCTACAGGTCCTAGCCTACCTGCAGCCAGAGAGGGCTCTCTCTTTATAATTTAGCTTTATTGATGAATGTTTTTAGGCTAGTTATGGTGTGTTTTTTTGTTTGAGTTTGGTGGGTTGGTGAATTCAAACAGAGCTGAGATGTAGATTATAGGACAGTCTGGTCCATTGGGCAATGGAGTTAAGGTGGTATGCTACTCAAGAATGTTTATGAAGGCAGGGTGTTGCTGCAGAGCCAGATAGGCATCTGCGGAACAATTTTAGATTTATGAAATGAAGTTATGGAATTAGTGAGTGAAAGGCAATTAAGAATCTTTCACTATGCTAAGCAAAAGGAGGAATGAAAGTATTGCTTAAGAGAAGTTAAGAATTCTTAAACAATATTGACAATGACAAAATTAGTTTAGACATGAGCAACTAAGAATTCATATCCATGGCTAATCCAGAAGAAAACATATTTAGAAATAGAGATTGAGCATAGGGTGTTCAAGCAAATCCTAGGCTATTATTTTTCTCTACTAACTATGATCATGAAATCATATGAATTATGCAATACACAGAAAACACATACACAGTTCAGAGAAACGTATTGCTCGAGCAAATAACACAGGAATTCTGCAACATAACAGAGGTATTCATTTCCATCTTCAGACAGCATAGGAACCAGAAATCTCCACCAGCAATTTGTATTATCAAAATATCTCAAATATACAATAGAGCTCTTCAGAAAGAGTTTCACTACAGCCGACCCTCAATACGTTCTCTGAGGGGATATATATACAAAATAGGATACAAAATATCTCAATAGTGAGTTATTGTGCAATAAATTGCACCACCAACTCTCTTACAAAAGTAAATGAAAAACATAATTATAGCATTTAATGCTGAGATGGCAGTTATCTTTCTGTCAGACAGCTTTTGACTTTATGGCTCAGGAAAGTGGGTTGTAGTTGTGGCTTTAACTCTGCGTTAATTGAGCCTACTGTCTTGGTGCATTGGTGAGTCACTTGTATGGATGCTCCCTGTGATACCTGTGTGCTGATCTGTCTGTTGACCTGTGCCGTGACCGAGACTTGCTTTTTCTCAAAAAAGGAATAACATAGTGGCATTATCTGGGCAGAATTTCTAGCATTGCCTGCCACCAATCAGCTGGAGGTAGCTGACGCCACCTTATTTTCACCAGTGTTTCATCTGCTTCTATATATCTGTAGAAGTTTGGAGGCACCTCAAACAGATGATTTATCTCATGTTCGATAAAAAATAGATTTTCTAACTTGTCATACAGAGACTATCCAGAGGGAGGCCCTGCTTCTTCTGTGGAGCTCCTGGATGCTGTTATTTGATTTTCAACATAATTGTTGATCCTTGTCATATACTGATTATATGACAGCAACTGTCATGTGCTAGTCACTAGGCTTGGCAGTCCTTTACCCTGTAATATTGTCATTTTTTCCCTGAAATCATCAATCTCTGCTTTCATTTCCTGACATTTTCTCTCCAGAGTTTGAGTGAAGTTCCTCAAGGTCAGCACCTTCTTAGCTGTCAGGATTGTATCTGTTCTGTTGTTTATCTCTAGAGCTGCCAACTCCTCCCTAGTACGGTTATTAAGGAAGTGTATCATTTTATTGGCTTGCTCAGGCATGATTCCCAGTGCTGTTCTGGCTCTTTGTATCTCCACATGAGCCATGCCTATTAGTTCTACCTGCTCATAGATTGCCTAGATTGACCTCCATTGGTCCTCTATTGATTGGCCAATTTTGGCCCAAATTATCTTCTTTATTTATGCTAAGGTCTTACCTAGGAGCAATTCATTTTCCATATTTTTTACTTTGGCCTCTAAGGCCTTTATTTCTCTTTGTTTCTCTGCTACTGTCATCTCTGATTTATCATAGCTGGTCTCCAACTTGGCCAGTCTATCCTTGGCTTCATTTATTTATGTTACTTGAGTCTCAAGCTCTTTGACAACTTTCATCAAGTCCTCCATGCTCATGCTGGATTCTGCTGCTGCTGTTGCTTCTGCTGTTGCTCCTGTTGCTGATGTAGCTATAGTTGGTGCTGGAATAGCAGTAGGGGTTGCTGTTGCTTGTTAAGGAGGGGCAGGTCCAAGAGTTGTTGATGTTTGAGGGGGCTAGGAGGCTGACTCCCCTTGCTTGTCCTGCAATGCCTTCCCTAATTCTGCTTCCATTTGCAATATTCTTTGATTCATCACTAGAAGCAGCTCCATAGCATCATCTACTTTCTTTTCTTGTGCAAGTTCTGTTGTTTGAGAGTGAATGGTAGGAGGCAACTTTGCCTGCTTTCTTAGTGCTGCAATGTCATCCTCTTTTTTCTTCATAAGGGCCCTAACACCCTTTGGATCCTTTGGGTCATGTCCCAAATCAATGATTATGTCTTCCAAAGTCTTTATTCAGTTGTCCTTCACGGAGGAAGACAACCTTTCCAAATCAAGTTGTGTATTTGTGTTATTAAGTGCTTCTTTTAACTGATGGGCCAGCATGGCCCTGTATGCAAGTGTTTCACACACCATTTCCCCAGTCTGTTTGTGCAGCTCAATCTGATCCATGGGGTGTATGTCTTTAGAAAAGACCTCCAAGTTTATTATAAAGTATCTGCAAAGGTTTTGGGATGTGGGATTTTAGGCTTTAAATGAGTAAAAATCATTTTTTCCTCTTTGAGATCATAGGCAACCATCAATCTTTGTTTTTTGGCTGGAGTTGTCTTCAAGAATTTATCATAGAGTTGCACTCTCAACAATTCATTATGTGCCTTGATCTCTATAAAGCCTTCTTTGATTGCAGCTGGTTTCTTGCCCTGCTGTCTTGAGGAGGATACCTCTGCGGTGTGCTGTATGGCCTGTTCTAGCTGAAATGAGCTAGTGACAGTCTGCTGGCTTGATTGCCTTTCTCTGTTGTGGCTTTCTGCCCTTTCCTCACTGATATCTTCCTCCTCTATTTCAGGGTCAATCCTTGGCCTCTTGGCTTCTGGTTGCTGTGTTGGCCCTGTTGGAGGTGTGACCTCCTCTCTATTTCTCTTTTTTCCTCTCTCTTCATTGAGAGGAGTTTGCAGAACTGGGATTTGGGGTGGTCTAGTTTGTTGTGAAGGGGCTTGCCCTTGAGTTTGATCCTTTGAGGTGCTGGGCTGCCCTGTCTCTGTCTATTGCTATTCATCCATTATTTCTTTGCGCTTTTCTGTAGTGGTTGTTGCAAGAGCTTGTCGGGTGTTCTGTGCAGCTGGAGCAGTAGAAGTGCCTTCTCCTAATTGGACTGGTTGTTTGAACAAGACCTGTTGACAAGAATCCAAGTCAAGAGTTTTTTCGAAATCTTTCACAGTCTGCTACATTTATTCTTCTTGAGTCAATTCTTCTAGTATTGATTCAGGTACCCATTCATCTTGGTTGGCAAAGTGTTGTATTTGTGGGTATGGGCAATGCTTATAGGCTAGCAGCCTATACTTGATCCTCCTAGCACTGATGAAACCTTGAGGGTCATAAGGGACCCACCAGAAGCTTCTTTTGAGTTTGAGATGTTGCCCCAGTATTTGATCAACTTCTTGCGAACCATCTTTCTTATTCATGACAAATGGGCCTAGGTGGTTTTTGAACTTTAGGTTGGCTTTCTTCTTGGCACCGTGGAAGTGTGTAAGATCAGAGTTTATGAGTTGTCTATAGTATTCCAGGGAAAACAACCTCATAGGCACATATTTTGGGAGCCTGTAGGGACAGAGCTCACAACCATAGATTCTGATAAATGTGTGATTTTGGTATAAGTACCAATCACCTATTTTGTAACTCCTGGATAACTGCAATATTTTCTGCATATGTTTGGACAATCTGGCAGGAGGATTCCTCTTTAAGAGGCATGTGACTGGATACACAAATTGGTCAATAAATTCACAGTATGAATAGGGGGAATTATGGACTTGGTGGAAGACTGAAGACCAGAAGATAACAGACCTCCTCTCACCCTGTGAGTCTAGCTTCTTTATTGGGAACTGGAAGCAATCTGTTTGATAATACATGAACATGTGATAGATGTATGATGAATACTTAAATATTGCCTCCCTATTCAACCTTGACAATTGGTCATGTATCTTGTTGGCAATATATTTGGCATAATTGTACTTCATAGCAGGGAGTTTCTCAAGGCTATATGCAAACAGCATGACCAACACCGTTTAATCAACATGCTCATTTGTGGTGAACCCCAACACAGAGGTTAATGTATCCACCAGCAGCTTGCCTACCTCATCGAAATTTGCATATGAAAAAGGAGGTGGCCCAGAAGGTTGGCAGTCTGCCTTCATGAATTTCTTGGCTACTATAGCAATGTCTGTGCTAGAGAGCTTGGAGCCCTCATCGAGCAAGTAATTAATGGAGAATGGGTATAACAGCTGGGTTTGTTTGTAGTTCAACATTTGATTGATGGAATCTGGTGTTATGTAGAAGAGGATGCTCCCAGATGGAGACTTCACAGCTCTGAGCTTCTGGACATAGTTTTCTACACAGAGGTGAATGACTTCAGGGAAAACATTCATAGATGGCAGGAAGTAGGTGGGCAGATTGGATATCCAGATGCCATACATGTCACTGTTGTCCAAGTGACTATTCCTTAGCTGGCAGAAGGTCTATAAGTGATTCCTCTCTGCCACAAAGTCTGTAATGAGGAAATCACTGTCTACCAATGGCATAGCTTCCAATTCTTTACTAGGTGGATTCACAGGAGCTACATCCAGTGCAGATGGAGTGGCCATGTCTGGTTTCAACTTAGATGTTGTACTTGACTTAAAGGCTGAGGAATGCCTGCTAAATTCTGTTTGCCAGTGAGAAGCTTGCAAGTATAAGGTAAGTTTTACAGGTTTTGATGAACTGAGGGGCACTCAGTTTGAAGAATCAGAGTGTGTTTGAGCTAATTAGCTGGTTGTTTCAAGGGAATTTGTTATAACAGGGATGAGGGAACAGTTGCATTTGCTACTAGCCGGTAGCTCGGCTTCTTCGATTGGTTTTATCATGAATTTGCAGAAGAGCGCGGGTTTTTTGCAAAGTTTTGTCCTGTAGGGGTTTAACCAGGTTTTTAAGTGCTCTTTAGTGGACAATTTTAGTAGTGAGGAACGTTAGCAGAGTTCTTTTGCAGGAAGTTAGGAGAACAAAGGAGAAATGGGGGTAAAGAGGGCCGCCTGCAGTAAATACCTGGCTTTTATGGTGTACGAGGCGTCGAACATGGACTAATTGGAGGTACTTGGGTCGACGATGAGGGCGGCAGCAACTTTGGCGGGTGAAATTTGGATTTCGACCATTGAACGTCGTTTTTGTAGGAATTTACAGGGTAAGTTCCTCAGACAGAACACCAAAAGGACACCGCTCACAAACAGATCACAGATCAATACACCAGTATTTTGACGTGGTTAAAACCCTCAGAGAGGGAAACAGTCCACGGCCTGCGCCAACGTGTCTACTACAGGCAATTTATTAATAAAAGAATGAAAATTTACATAAGCTTCTCTCATGCACGGTTAACCTACAAATGACCCTCCATGCGCTTTAAATAGAATTCATGGACCAATCGGGTGTCAAGCCACGGATCATGTGTCGGTAATACCGAGGAGAGAATGAACCGTCGGATCACTACATATCGTGACCGTCGGATTGTAAGTTACAAAATGTACAACGGTAAAGAAACACACTTTACCTAACTCTATACATAACTCTATACTAGACCAAGTTGAACTTAACTATTTCCTATGTGTCGGAATATCCTAACATCCCCCCTTAAGAACAACTTGGGATAGGATTTAAGGATTTACAAATATGACACAATAGGAGAAGGAAGGAGGCACTAGAGCCTATCCCCCCTTAGTGACAACTTCCTGAACTCCAAGCGTATATCGAAGTTTAGTGAACTTCACCTCTGTGAGAGCCTTTGTGAAGATGTTTGCAACCTGATCATCTGTTGAACAATATTGCACTTCAAGAACATGGTCATGAATGAGCTTTCTGATGAAGTGCATGTGAAGTTCAATGTGTTTGCTGCGCTGATGCTGAACTGGATCTTTGCACAGTTGAATGGCACTTTGATTATCACACCAAAGTGTAGTTGGATGCTGCTGCTCAAAGCCAAATTCTGATAGGATCTGACGAAGCCACAAGGCTTCCTTACTAGCTTCCACGGCACCACGATACTCTGCTTCTGCTGACGAAAGAGAAATGGCAGCTTGTTTCTTACAAGCCCATAATAGGTCCTGAACCAAGAGTGAAGACATAACCGGCAGTAGACTTCCGATCATCAGGGTCACCAGCCCAATCAGAATCAGTGAAACCAACTAATAGAGGAGATGCTTTGGCACTGTAATGAATCCCAAACTGTACTGTACCTCGAACATAACGAAGTTTTCTTTTAGCTGCTTTCCAATGACTTTCACGGGGGTTTTGCATAAAACGAGCAACAAGGCCAACAACAAAGGAAAGGTCATGACGAGTATGGGTTAAATACAAGAGTTTTCCTACAAGTTGACGGTATAAGGTAGCATCAACTTCAGGAGAAGTACAAGAGACTGAAAGTTTGACTCCAGACTGAAAGAAAGGGAGAAGGAGCTGGCTTAAAATCTTCCATGTGAAAATGACGAAGAATATCACAAGCATACTTGGACTGGGAAAGGGAAATACCCTCCTTGGATTGCAAGACTAGAAGACCGAGAAAATAGTGTAAGTGTCCTAAGTCTGTCTTTTCAAATTTCTTTTTAAGGCTGGACTTCACATGGTTTATAAGGTTGGGATCACTACCAGTAAGAATAAGATCATCAACATAAAGAACAAGGATGATAAGAGAGTTTCCCACTTTCTTGGTGTAGACAGTATTGTCAGAATAACACCTAGAAAAGCCAGATTCTAAAAGGAAGCTATCCATTTTGGCATACCAAGCCCGAGGAGCTTGCTTGAGACCATAAAGAGATTTCTTAAGTCGACATACAAGGCTGGAGTCTGTTTGGATGAAGCCAATGGGTTGTTCCATATAGATTTCTTCATGCAAGTCCCCATGCAAGAAGGCAGATTAAACATCCATCTGATGGACTTCCCATTTTAAAGAGGCAGCAAGGGAAAGAACAAGGCGGATAGAGTTCATTTTGGCAACAGGGGAGAAGGTTTTAGTATAGTCAATGCCTTGAACTTGTGAAAAGCCCTTAGAAACAAGACGAGCTTTATGTTTATCAACTTTCCCATCTGGTCCATACTTGGTTCTGTAAACCCATTTGCATCTAACAAGTTTTCGTCCCTTTGGTAGAGGAACAAGATCCCATGTATCGTTTGCCAATAATGATGATATTCTTCATTCATAGCTACTTCCCAATGTGGATGGCCTGAAGCTTCTGCAAAAGTGTCAGGATCATGATTTACTGGAGCTTGAGCCAGTAAAGAAGAGGCTCTTTCAAACTGAGAACGTGTACGTCGCTGATCTGTAGGATCACCGGCAAGATCACCTGCTGCATCTCGAGTAGCACGGACCCATCTTGGAAGTTGAGGATCCTGAGAAGGTGGTGGAGGATTATCATCCTCACTTTCATCATCTGAAGAAGAAATGTTTTCAAAAGTAGAAGAGATAGGAAGAGGTGGCACATCCGCCGGACTAGGCTCGCAGGCCGATTTATTTTCATCAAATTTTACATCTCTTCTAATGATAACATTTTTGGACTTAAATGGAATAAGTCTATAACCTTTTACATCTTCAGAATATCCAACAAAAGTACATTTCTCACTCTTAGGTTCTAAAGCTTTATGCTTTTCATCTGGAATATGGGCCCATGCTTCACTTCCAAAAACACGAAAGTGACTTACATCTGGTTTAATGGAACTCCAAGCTTCTTCTGGAGTGATATTCTTTAGAACCTTAGTAGGAGTGCGATTTATTATATAATTTGCACAATTAATTGATTCGGCCCAAAAACTAAGACTGAGTCCTTTAGATTGCAGCATACAATTAGCCATTTCCTTTAAGGTGCGATTTTTCCTTTCAGCTACACCATTTTGTTGTGGAGTGTATGGAACAGTATGTTGCATTTGAATTCCATTTTCGGTGCAAAAGTTGATGAATGTGTTTTTTACATATTCTCCACCATTATCAGTTCTTAGCTTAAGAATTTGATGTCCAGATTGTTTTTCAACAAAGGCTTTGAAGGCCAAAAATGTGTTAAATACTTCGCTCTTGAGTTTTAAGAAGTATACCCAAGTGCGTCTGGAGAAATCATCAATGAAAGTTAAGGAATACTTGCAGCCAGAGAATGAAGCAACAGGAAGTGGACCACATAAATCACTGTGCACAAGCTGTAAAGGGGCCTGAGGCGTGCCAAGAGGCACGTTTTTCAAACTGTCCCGATGATGTTTTCCGAGTACACATCCGGAACAAACACCATCTCTGCAAGATACCATAGGAAGACCTGTCACCATATTTTCTTACATAGATGCTGAAGGGAGCGATAGTTTAAGTGACCAAATCGCTCATGCCAAAGTTTGCTCACTTCATCATTATGAGCAACAAATACTGAGGGAAGATTTGATGACCCAAAGTTGTGAAACTTATACAACCTTGTGAATCATCAGCAATACCAGTAGCTAGAATCTGTTTAGGATCTCTTAGATCCTTGATTACAACATCATGAGGTGAAAATTCAACAATTTTACCTTCACCTGAATGAGTTATCTGATATACAGATAGAAGGTTGCTGGATAAGGTTGGAACACATAATACACCATTAAACTGACCATTGTCTAGATGAACAGTTCCAGTCCCTAGAACATTAAGAGATCTATCATCACCAACATATATATTTTTGGTGTTACAATCATGTAAAGAAGAAAACATGGCTTTATTTTTGGCCATGTGATAAGAGGCTCCAGAATCAATGAGCCACTCATGAGAATGAGAAGAAGAAGATACATTTAATGCATAACCAGACTGAGATGATTGACAACGACATGCAGAAAGGGCCATTCCTGAAGATGAAGTTGAAGTTGAAGTAGAAGAATGCTCCACATGGATGTTATGTTTCTTCATTGCGGCTTCCAAGGCTTCCATCTTCTTAAAGCATTTAGATTCTAAGTTGCCATCTCGATTACAAAAGTTACAATGTCTATCAGTCTTCTTCCATTTGTTTTTATTGGTCTTATCATTTTGCTGAAATGATCTTTCATTTTGAGGCTGAGTTTGCTTAGGACCCTTGTTTGGTTTAGGACCATTCTTTTTGGGATATGACTTCTTAGGATTCTTTAAATGTGGTTGCTGCTGGGCGGCTAATGCTTTCTTGGAAGAGTTTCCAAGATGAAGAA
>APFE030000468.1:12555-34377 GCA_000404065.3 Pinus taeda
TATTGTTATTTTTGTGGCTTTATATTATTAGTATTAGGTCGGCTGGGTTATATTGTGACTCCTTAGACTCCTATATATAGAAAGGAGGTTTTGTCATTTCTATCATCCAAGAATTGTTCATTTATGTAATGTAAAGGAGGTTGCCCCCTCGAAGATGCTGAATTCTGAGGCATTGATCTATCTTTTCTATCTTTTCTTGAGTTGGTTTCATAACAAATTTGCTCAGTCTTCACAAAATAATTGGAATCCAGCCTTGTAGCCTTGGGCTCAGCCATAGTCACAACCTTGGAATCAAGGATGGAAAAATCCTTATGAAGCCTATGCTAAATATCAACAATACTCGCTATCCTACCTTCCACCACAATTTCTACCACCATCTAATCAAATTCCCCAAGCTAACCAATTACCAAAAATTCCAGTTCAGAATCAAAACCCATAGCTCTCCCTACCATTTCCACAAAAACAAAATCAATTACTCACTCAACCACTTCCAAAGGCTAATAATAAAATACAACAACAACCTGTGTACAACATGGAGGTGCAAAATCATCAAACTTACGTAATAACTCCACTAGACCTAAATAATGCCCAATTAAGGTTTGGAAGAGTGTTACCAAGAAAACCCCCTGTTGTCATTCAAGAAACAAGATCCAATCTTCAAAAACACAAAAACCAATTAGAAGAAGGGGAGACCTCTCTCCCTCAAAAAGAGAATAAACAAACAAAATATGTTCCAATAAATACTCCCATCATAGAACAACCCTCGGTATCAATTAAACCACCTTTCCCTGAGCGGTTGAAAATTGATGAAGCAGTATAAAAACAAATTATCTTGCCTGATTACAATATGATGGATGAATTAAGAAATGTCTGTATTAAGATTACTTTATTACAAGCTATAAAAGAAATACCAATTTTTGTGAAAACAATTAAGGAACTAAGTACACGAAGAACAAGAAGAAAAAGAAAAGACATAAAAAGAATTTAGTTAGTTGGAAAAATTGCAGACATTATGATGGGGATGACATCAATTCAAAAATATATAGATCCAGGAAGCCCCATTGTAAAAATTCACATCAATGGAACTAGAATACCAAACACACTAATTGATCTAGGAGCAATCATAAACATAATGAGTAAACAAGTTATGGACACACTTAGGCTTCCTAACCTTCAATACACACCAACCTTATTGCAATTAGCAGATAGGTCTGTAATTAAACCTGATGGTGTGTTGGAAGATGTTTGTGTATCCTTATATTCTTGGGAATATCTTGTCGATTTCAGGGTCTTAACACCCAAGAATAATTTAGGAGGACATCCATTAATTCTAGGAAGACCTTGGTTAGATACAACTGATGCTTTCATCGGTTGTAGATCAAGTGACATATTTATCTCATATGGAAATTCTATAAAGAAATTTACATTATACCCTCTTGCAAGGACAACAATAGATACATAAACTGAAGAATGGATAGAAGATGAAGAAGATATACAACCTATTTTTACTACTGAACAAATAAGAGAGGAAGACCAAATTCTAACTATTGGAAAATAATGAATCTTCCTCACATTATGATCGTAGTCTTAATGAGTATCTCTCATCTAAGCAGGTATCATTGCTCTCCATGGAAAATTTTGTGAATTCCTCGATAGAAATCTTTCCGGGGAAACCTTGAATGTCAATAAAAACCTAGAAGAATTGCAAAAGAATCAATTGATATAAATTTTACAAAAACATTCTTTTGCTTTTGCATGGGAATACATTGACATGAGAGGGATTGATCCTAAAACTTGCATACATCATATCTACATTGAACAAAATGCAAGACCGGTTAGACAACCTCAATGGAGAATGAACCCAAATTTAAAAGAAATTGTTAAGGAGGAGTTGGAGAAATTGTTAAATGTAAATCTCATCTATCCAAATCCAATAGTCATTGTGTTTCACCCCTAGTAATCGTTCCTAAGAAAAAGGGAAAATGCAGAGTATGCATCGATTATAGGGAACTAAATAAAGCAACATTAAAAGACCACTTTCCACTACCTTTTATAGATCAAGTCTTAGACACATTAGCAGGGAAAAAATATTTTTCTTCTTGGATGGGTTCAATGGATATAACCAGATTCAGGTAGCCCCTAAAGATCAAGATAAAACCACATTCACTTGTCCATGGGGAACTTATGCTTACCGAGTACTTCCACTTTGGATTATGCAATGCTCCAGCAACATTCCAAAGAGCAGTGCTCATAATTTTCTCTGATCTTTTTCATGATTGCGTGGAAGTGTACATGGATGATTTCATAGTTTATGGAGATTCTTTGAATGAAGCACTAGAAAATTTGGAAAAAGTATTAATATGATGTAAAACAACAAATCTCTCGTTAAGCCATGAAAACTGTTTCATGATGTTTAATGAAGGAATTGTTTTAGGTCATCATATTTCAGGAGATGGAATCAAGGTAGACTCATCCAAAGTTGAAGTCATTTCTAAGTTATCAGTGCCAAGTTGTCAAAAAGATGTTAGAAGTTTTCTCAGCTTTACTAGATATTATAGAATATTCATAGAAAACTTCACAAAGATTGCATCCCCACTTTTTAAATTGCTCAGCAAGGACTGTGAAATCAATTGGGATTCTGAATGTCATGCTGCCTTTGAAACTTTGAAAAAGAGGATTTCTGAAGCACCTAGCGTAAAAGGACCTAACTGGAAATTACCTTTCCATATCTCAATGGATGCTTCAGATTCAGCCTTAGGAGCTGTGTTGGGACAAAAATATCTTACTCCTTATGCAATCTATTATACTAGTAAAAATTCCTGCAGAGTTAAATTATACTGTAACTGAAAAGGAGTTTTTGGCTATAGTTCATGCCATTAACAAATTCAGACATTACATAACTGGCTATGAAACTTTTGCTATCACAAACCATTCTGCCATTAGATATCTAATGAATAAACCAGTCACTAATGGAAGAATAACCAGATGGCTCTTACTGTTACAAGAATTTAACATAACCATTCTACATAGGCTAGGAAATAAGAACACAATTGCTGACTTTTTATCTAGAATACAAAATGAAAATAATGATCAACCCATAGAGGATAAATTTCCTGTTGAATATCTTTTTCTAGTATCTACTAAATCACCTTGGTATATAGATATTGCTAACTATTTAGCTACAGGAAAAATGCCATTTCATTTATCTCCTAGAGAAAATAGAATAATAGTCCACAATAGCACATCTTATTCATGGATAAATGAAGAGTTATACAAGACAGGACGAGACCTCATCATCAAAAGATGTGTTTGAGAGGACAAAGTACCATAAATACTTAAAGCTTGCCACGATGAGCAATGTGGGGGACATTTTTCTTACAAAAGGACTGCTTACAAAATCTTGCTTTTAGGATATTATTGGCCTTCCATTTTTAGAGACACCAAAGAATATGTTAAAAGATGCGATAGTTGTCAAAGAATGGACAAACCCACTCTTTAAAATGAAATGCCACTGCAACCATAGGTACTCATCAAACCATTTGAGAAGTGGGCACTAGATTTTGTTGGACCAACCAACCCACCTTCAAAGCAAATGAAGTATATTATGGTATGTATTGATTATGTCACTAAATGGGTAGAAGCTAAAGCACTTCCTTTTGCTACTGAAAATGATGTAGTTTCATTTCTTTTTGTGGATATTTTTACTCATTTTTGTGTTCCAAGAGAAATTGTAACAGATCAAGGAACATAGTTCACATCTAGATTAGTGCAGAAGCTTGTAGATCAATACAATCAAACATCGGAAGTCCACTCCATACCATCCACAAGCTAATGGAAAAGTTGAGTCCACAAATAAGGTGATTGAAGCAATCCTCACCAAGACTGTACATCTACACAGAAAGTACTGGGTGGAAAAGATTCTAGAAGCTTTATGGGCCTACAGAACTACATGGAGAAATACTACAGGACATACTCCCTATGAACTTGTTTATGGGAATCAAGTCTTACTTCCGATAGAATTCCAGATTCAGACCTATAAGATAGTAGTCCAATTAGATCTTGACTTATTAGAAGCACATAAGCAAAGGATGAGACAACTAAATGAGCTTGTGAAATCAGACGGGAGGCCCTCCAGAGAACTAGCCTAATTCAACAACAGAGATTTAGATGGCATGATAAGTACATTAAATGATCCGAATCAGATCCATGAATGACTGTCAAAGAACCTTGACTATATCAGGATGAAACAAATCTTTAATGAAATCCAAAAACAGCATCAAAGACACCCTGAACTAGTGGCCATGGCAGCCAGTGTGGAACGACGAGGACCTTGGTCAAAGCGCACTGATCGAGGCCCATAGAGATTGTTCAGGAGGTCAAAGTAGCCCTTAGGAGCCCTAGATTGGGAAAAGGAGTTGATTTTCGATGCGTGATTAGCGCTAATCGCGCATCGCTGGGCAAACAGGGCCGGAATGGAGGAGCCTTAAGCCCTTGGTCACGTTGGGAGCTAGAGAACCATGGGCGGAGAAACGAAAAGCGCTAAAGTACAAAGGCGGGACCCGCGCCCTAGAAACCAGCGGTTTTGATCGAGGCCCCCTTGAACGGTAAGAGGTTTTGGATAGGAGCGGAGTGATCCCATACACTGATTGACACTTGGTGGCGGAGGAGAGAGAAAATCTCCATTGATCGCCAGTGAAAAGTGAACCCTAAGAGGGGGACTGAGCATAGAGAACAGTAAAGCCAAGCAGAGGAGACAGAGGGCCGAGCTGACCACAGGTAGCGTCGAGCACCAGAGAACTTGAAGATTCAAGCCTTCCCATTCAGGAATCTATCCGGACTGAGCATCACATTTGGCTCTTTCCAATATAGACCAAGGGTCACAAAGCTGGTAGGATGAAAAAGAGTCTGTGAACTCTGAGTGGCTTGGAGAACCCAAGAACCACCTTGCCAAGCAAAATCTGATTCAGGAGAACTCATATTGAGTCCTTGTATTTTAATTTCTCTGCTATAAGACACAATAAAACAAGGTCACCACTGAAGCTGGACTGGAGACGTAGCCCTCGAGAATAGGGTGAACTCCTTATTAAAAATTGTTTGTGTCTTTGTGTTGCTTACTGTATTTCTTTGCTTTCTTTCCACTTATTTTCTGTGTATTGGCAATCTGATCGATCTGTTGTTTCAATAACATAGAACACACACACCAACACATGATTCTGTAATACCTTTTGTTCAATAAATCTTCAACCGAGGTCACTCATAGGGTGATTATCAGATCATCAAAGAAAGGAAATTTCATCCAGGAGATTGGGGATTACTCTTTGATTCAAAGTTCAAGAATTTTCAAGGGAGATTCCAAACCCACTGGATTGGACCTTATGAAGTTGAAAGTGTTTTTGACAATGGTTCCATGAGAATCAGGACTATTAATGAAGAGAAAATTCCTCTATTAGTAAATGGACATCGACTCATACTTTACCAGAAGCCATTGGAAAAAGAAGAATTTGTTAAAATATTCCAAGATAATTCAGAACTGAAGATGGTCAAGAAGAATTCTTCTTCTTTTCCACCTTAGAAATTTTTACTCAGTTCTACTTTAAAAAGGGGGTATAAACATGAAAGCCAACATGCTGTTGGCATGTTTATACAAAAAATTTAGAGTGAAAACCAATTTTTGTTGGCACTTCACATTTTTCTTTCAAAAAGAAAATAACAAAGTTCCTTTATTAAGGTTTTCTTCTCAGCTGCAGAATCAACAACGTTCTGCAGCTCAGACAAGTTTTTGTAGCTAGGACAAGTTTCTGCAGCCTAATAATTTTTTTTTGAAGTCTACAGGGACACTTGGTGATTTGAATTGATGGACAACTGACAAAGCAAAGTAGCTACAGGAGATCTCAGAACAACAAACAAGGTTAGCAAAGTGGATCACAAGTATGTGCTACTTTAATTTAGCAATAGGGATTGAAATATTGCATATATGACTAAGAAGACAAAGTACAGCTGAAAATTAAAAACGAAATCATTACAACTTAAGGGTGATGATCGCCTAACAAAACGTCATAATTCGCCACTTAAAAGTCATGTCACATCCTCATTCTGAATCCGTTGAAGTAATTACCTAATCATCATTTTAAATGCCCCCCAACGGTCTGATTCATTCCTATAACCCTTATTATAATCCACCTGTTCTTACACTCCTCTGAACTTTCATAGCCACTTTGTCCTTCCACCACTTAGCAAAACCTTACCAACACCATTCTCTTGTCAAGGTAACCAGTCTTTGAGGTAAAGCATCCTCCACAATGGGGATCATTGTTCAAACTGAGTGAACAGGGAAGAAATTCTTGGAGGGATACCTTCAGACCAAGGAGTTGTTGCAAAAGAAACAATGGTTGAAATTCATTGAAAAATTCAACAGTTTTCACAGGGAAGTGACAAAGACATTTGCACGCTCGTTTGATGGAACTGAAGCCGAAATAGGAGACATTAAGATCACCATAATGGAGTCCATGATTGCAGAAGCTATTGAATTACCAAGGAGGGGGGAAAAAGGGTTCAAGAATAGGGGAATTAATGGAGAAGATTGGAAGGTCTTCCTGAAAAATCCAAATATGGACACCACTGCCTTCAATAAAGGTATTCCCAACACAACCCTTAAGAGTAAATGGAGAAATTTATTGCTTATACTTAAAAAATTTGTCACTTGTGAGGGTTGGTTTGGGTATATGTATTTTTACCATGTTAGGATGATGATGCATTTTCTTGAAGATCACCAGATGAATCTTCCTTATTTTCTCTTACATAGTATCAAGAAAATGTCCACAAACGTTTAAAAGAGAATTCAATTTATAGAAAATACCATGTATCATCATGGCTTGATAAAGATGTTGGTTGAGTTCCATCTTCAGAGTATAGGGGAAAATTGGGAAAGTTTTTTGGTGAGGAACCACTTTGAAGAAAGATCCCCAGAACAAGCTAGCAACAGTAGGACCCTTAGAGGAAGGAAGAGAACAATAAAAGTAATGAAAGAGTAGGAACCCCAAACTCACCTGAAATTATCAGAAGAAGAGCTGCCATAGTAGATATTTTGTAGAGAATGAAAAATGGAAATCTTAGAAGGAAGGAAGTTAGCAAAAGAGCAAAGCAAATACCACAAATAAGACCCTTCCTCAAGAAGAAAAACCAGAAACTAAAAGAAGTAAAGTACAGGGGTTACAAACCTCAGGACTAAGGAGGAGTACAAGGTTGACCACAGTACAACAGACAATCTCGAAAGCTACAAAATACATTGATCTTGAGGAAAACGAGCCAACTAAAAACCCTGAAAATTCTCTAAAAGGGTCGCCAAAATCATCACCGAGAGTGTCCCCACCACCTTGCAACTCACCTCTAAGAAGCCCAGTGCATAGTTCGGGTGTTGACCCTATTCAACAGGAGATTTATGACTATATAGAGTCATTGGAAAGAAAAGAGACAACAACTAAAGAAACAATTCAAAGTCCTCGAGAAGGGAGCAATGAGTTAAATGAACCACAAGAACCTTCAGCCTCAAACATTTTAAAGCAAGATATTTTTGAGTTAGAAACATTGAACAGATATCTCAAGAATGAGAATCAAGCATTGAAGGCACAAAGTGAGATCCAAATTGCAAAAGGTGACAATCTCATCCTTCATTTGAGTTTGTGGTATAAAAAGAACAAAAAGCCGAAGAAGGAAAACAAGACAATGCAAAGAGAGATTATCAACTTAAAATACAAAATTCTCATGAGAAAACCTAAGATGCCAATAGCTGCCAGAAAGAAGAAGAAAGTGAAACTTGGAAGTGATGATAAGAAAGCAAAAGTGACTGACAATGATGAAGTGTATGAGGACATACAAAGCCTACAACTTGGGAGAATGTAGAGTCCAAAGATTGTCTTACCTTGACATCCCTTTTTGCCTATATTTCCTCTCTTTTCCTATACTTATCACCTAAATAATGCAATAGACACAAGGTTTTGTTAAGGGTAAGAAAATTGTCTTCTTCTTCATGTTTGTCTATATACCCTATTGTTTTGTTAAAGAATGCATTTGGCTACGGAATTGGTTTGTTTCTGTAGCCAATCCAAATTTTTGCGGCTGCCTCCATTATTTACAAGGTTCAGAAGCTCCAACTCAGTGAAGAAAGATATAGATGGATAAGGAATGGTCCCCTAGTGGATTCCTTCCTATTCCCTCGAACCAATTCATCAATATGATCGCAGGATATCACGGTCAAACCCCAAAGTCAACTACAAGATTATCGCCATGATAGAATCCGAGTTTCAACGAAATCTTATCGATTTGCTTTCGGAATAGCAAATCGAATGTTTAGCGATATAGTTTAATTGAAATAAAGATATTTAGGCTTAAAATGCTTATACTGTTATGCCAAAGACTTATTATAAAAACTATGGCCGCACTGTGTTTTGGATGCGCGCCAGATGATGTAATTTTTGAAAACAGTTTGTTAAGTTTCATTTTGCAAGTAATATACTTGGTTTTATGTTTGTATGTGCTGCGTTGATTGGAGATTGTGGATTGATTCGTGGAGGGCCCCTACGACGAGTAACAGATATTTAACTGATTGCAATTAGATTTCTTTCATTACTTGAATACTCTGTTTTGCGTGAAGAAATGCAGTATGATGAGTTCACCAGTGAATTGTTATATGCATGAGCAATTCCCTTTGCTTTATACATAGTTTAACTATGCTATTTGATTTGCTTTTTATCTAGTACAATATGGTTATTTCATTTACTTTTTATCTAGTGTAGTCCAACTGTGTTCACTTCATAGCGTAGTTTCTGTTCAGAATGTCTTGTTTGGATGAAACTGAATAAGTAAAAGTGTGAGAGCCTTCTCCTTAGCAATTGAATTTAGATAGTATTCCTTTACATTTTGATCGAATAGATTTCTCTTGCATTTAGTAAATTAGAGCTGCAACATAAAAATTCAAGACAAAAATCCAAAACAGTCTGACACAAGTAAAATCTAGAATCACTCTCATATCACCCATAAACTAATTCGATAGAGAATAACTCCTAAGAAATTAGTTGATAACTTTAGGGATTGAGACATTACTATAATTAACAACACCATCTCAATACTAATATTCAGTTTAGATCCTAACAAGAACATAACAACATAAGAAATAACTTCTAGTACATATAGTGCACCTATACTTCATCAATATACCTACCCTGGTTGATAATCTGTGATTGGCAATTTAAAGACATTAAATTGGCCCAACAATGCATTACAAGCGTCCAAAGAATAGTCTTACAAATGACTACAATACATGTGTGAAAACGTGTTGGCTTGTTAACAGGCTTCCGAATTAAGTGAAATTTCAAAGACACATCCATACACCATACATCACTAGCCCTAGTAGTGGAGTGTTGGAGCCACTGCTCGCTCCTCAAAGAAAATATTATAGACTCTCAAGGCTATCTGGGACGAGCCAAGGTGAAAAGTCATGTTGCATGTACAAATTAGGGGTATATATAGCCAAGGGTGAAACTGACCCTTGTGAATGTTCGACTTCCCTCATGACTATTCGACTTACATGACTCTTTGACTTCATTCGTCGGTCTCTTGGACTTCCACGTTACATTACATTGATTACACGATTATGAGCCAAAGTAGTGATGTGGCCAAAGCGACTTAATGACATAACTTGACTTGAGACTGCTGGTATGCACATGTTAGTTGTGTTGCTCATGTCAAGATGTTGTGTTGTTGAGTGGTGAGTGTGCTCATGGTGTACCATAGCTTCACCTCTGCATGGAAAAGTGTGCAGAGTCTTCAATGGTCTTGATGTTCGCTTGATGGTTCATGCATGTGCATGTATCTCCTTCACTTGCTACTTGGTATACTTCATGTGTTCGTCCAACCGCGTGTAAGTCTTCTAGCACACGCTCCTTGTTCATCCCGTTCATCGTTGCGCCATGGATCTTCCATGTACCTTTTTCTGCAATCGCTCATGACGAGATGACATCAAATCTAGAAATCCCCTTGTCTACCATGATGCATCATCTTTCGTTTCCGCGTACAAGTGACTAGGAGAGAGGACAAGGCTTTGAAACTGTGTAGAGAACATGTCAGGTTGGGATGTGAGGCTTCGGGGCACTATCGGGAAAAACTACATAGAGGTCACTAGGAGGTTGGGTTGAGCAATCTGGGACAACAGGTGACATCTATGAGATATGGGAGATAGAATTGCGTAGTTTTTTTGGGGAAGGTAGTGCGGGCAGCAAGAGGCACTGGCAGTGAAAACTACGCAGATTTCTAGAGGAGGTCGGGATCAGGCTATGGGAGCCTGCTAGTCAAAACTGCGCATATTTGGGAGGCAGTCAACTAGGTTTATGTCTGTGCAATTTCCAGGTTGAGTAGGGTGTCAAGCAGCAGGTGGACTGCCTAAAAAAACTGCGCAATTTTCAGGAGGAGTGACAAGCAGGCCGAAAGGGGCCTGCCTGACAAAAATGTGCAATTTCCTGAGATAGCGCAATGTTGTTCTAGGTGACAATTAGCTGGGTTGATCCCAAAATTGTGCAGTTCAAACTTCTTGGATGACAACCTCAAGCTCTGCACAGTTCTCGGCATGAGGGCTGAGATTGTGCAGTGCAACTCAGTGGAGGTTCGACTGATGGAGGGTGGTTTGGTCGACATATTTTCAGAAAATGGTTGAGTGAGTGAGCAAGTGAAATTGTGTATACATGACCTTGCAAACACACACTCAACATGACTCAATGACAAGACACCTCAAACCAGCAAGACAACATTTTCTTAGCATGAATCTCTGCGGGATTGTCAAATTGTGGAAGCGACAAGTACGACACTTCGGATAGAGCTTCGGATGACTGTGATGACACTTGCACGATAGTGCTTACAACATTGTGTGTGAGTGCCATAGATGTTTACATAGCAAACACAACTCACACACACAAAGACAAACCTTCAACATCACTAGAACACGGTCAAAAGCATGACATAACAATCAACATGCTGAAGATGACAGTTGGTCAAACAAGCAAAAAGGAAGTAAGACATGTAGAGGAAACACATGAAATGACTTTTTTTGTGGTTTCACTCGTGCATGTTACTGAAGACAGGATGATATGATAATGACAAGCAGCCTTGCAAACTCAACTTAGAGGTATAATTCAAAAGGTGTTCTTTACTTACCATACTTACCCTCGACATGACCACGCATCTGATAGAGTTTCCATGCAGTCATGATCCCTTACTATCACTTAGTCTCTTGGTCCTTCTCCTCAACTCCTTGGGAGTGATCTCATCATGTCACCTTTTCCTGTAGTCACTGAGAGATAGATCAACGTAGTTTAAGCGGGCAATGATTGCTACCGGGATGAGGCCATGGGAGGCCCATCTGCGTAGTTTCTGCATGCAAGACAAACTAGACAACTTGGACAACACTGTGTAGTTTTGAGGTAGAAGACACTGTTGCAAGATGGGGGTCCTGGGATGACACCTCTGTGAAGTTTCTGAGTGTAGTGTAGACTGAGCAGCTGAGGGACAGTATTGCACAATTTCTGATGATAGTGGGTTCCAGCTAGGGAAGGACACTGAAGGAAACCATTGCATAGTTTTGGATGCCAAAGGAGGCTGGGGTCTCTGTGCACTGGCGCAGCTCCAGCAGGAAAGTGAGAAAGCTTGAGGGTTGCAGAGGGAAAGTGCATAGTCCCAGGAAGTAGGGTGGGGCTAGGTTGATCGGGAAATGGATAAGTGTGAGATCAATGACACAAATGTGAACAATGATAGGACTCGACTATGATCACACACGAACACTTAGTGATACAATGTAGACCATCGAGAATGTATAAAATATAATTTGCTTCATGCCACAACCTTCGTGACAACAGTGCGTGAAGTGAGTGTGAAACATGTCTATGTAATGAAAGAAACTCATACGCACATGCTTTCCCTTGAAGCAAAACGACATCCCCTTTGCATGACAAAAAAAAATCCCTGTGCCCAAAGATGACACATGCTGCATAAAGATAAGAACATGGACAATTTCTTAAGATCAATGAGAGGAAACTTGAGATCATCAGCTTACTAATAAGTGACCAAGGACAATCGATCTTAGGATCCAAGGTAGGCTCCGAAATTTGCATGCGAGCCAAAATTTTGGAGGGTGGTTGTAGCCGCTACAACAGGATCCAAAAATACAAAAATTGGAGACATTTGGCTTCCTCCCAGTGGAAGCCTCTTCAGGCGTCATTCCAAGAATTTTGTGAGGGCTCCTGTTCTCCAAGTAAACAACTATATTGCAAGCTTCTGCCCACATGGATAGTGGTAATCCCTGGTCATGCAACATTTATCTAGTAACTCCTGCACTACTTCTATTTTTACTCTCCACAATCCCATTTTATTGTGGGTTGTGGGGTGCAATAAACTCCCTTCTAATACCCTCCTTGGCATATAATTATTTGAAGGCATTAGACACATACTCTCCTCCATTATCACTTCTCAGGTATTTTATTTTATTTATAGTCTCATTTTCAACTAAGGCTTTAAATTCAACAAACTTTGAATAAACCTCTTCTTTCTTCTTCATGAAATAGATCCAACATTTGCGGGAAAAATCATGTATGAAGATCACATAATACCTGTGCTTTGAGTTGAGACTGTGGAAAATGGTCCACACACATTTGAGTGAACTTGCTCCAAGATTTCTCCAGTTATGCTATCTTGGCCTTGGGAGGAGGATTTAATACATTTTCAAAGAGTGCATCCCTTGCAAACATCATGTTTATCAAGAGCACATTTTGGAAGTCTAATGGTGATCTGTTGCATTATTTTCAAACCTCCATGGTGTAAGTGTCCAATGCGTCGATGCCAGAACTCTCCAACAACTCAGCCCTTAATATGATCTGCCTTTCTACTCAATCCATCGCATGCATCCACTTCTAGCTTGTGGAGATTTTTAACCCAGACACCAATTTGTTTTACTTGTCCAGTAACAACATGCTTTAGATATGCCTTCCCTCTATTGAACACCACATCATATCCTTTGTATTCAAGTACAAATACAAAAATTAAATTTTCCTTCAGACTAACCACATACATTACATTCTTTAGGTGAAGATGGGAGTTTGACTCCCTCTTAAAGGTGACAATGCCAATCCCTTTGGTACTATACCTTCCATAATCTCCAAGCTCTATGTGTAATTGTAGATCCTTCTCCTCTAAGCTGCTGAATTAATTCTTATTTCTTGTCATATCATATGAAGCACCAAAGTATAAGTACCATACACTAGCTTATACAGTACTTGCCATGCAAGCAATGAGGGTGAAATCCAACTTGAATTATGATGTGAGAGCACCTCCTACTGCTCCTGTTGCAGGCTTCTTACTAGATTTTTTAATGTGGGCACTTGGTTGCATAGTGTCCATACTCATGGTAGTGAAAGCATTTAATTTTACTGAGGTCTTTCTTCTTTTCATAGTTCTGGATGGATTCTACCTTGCCTTGGGCCTTCTTTCCTTCACCTACTAAATAAAGTTTTTCTTCCTCATCAGTTCTAGATGTGATACCATCTCTAGTGTTTCTTCTAATATCCTCTTGCACCAAGTCAAACCAAAGTCTCTCCCAAGATGGGAGTTTGTCTCTTCCATTAATTGAATCCTGATAGTTGTGCCAGGACTTCAGAAGACCAAGGAGTGCTAAGCTCACAAGTTCATACGGTGGCATAATCTCTCAAACTCCTCCAAGTTCATCTCTCACCTGAGTGAATCTAGATAGGTACTGAAAAACAATTTCATTTTTATCCATTCAAATGTTCCTGAGATTATATTTTAATGGAAATTTCCTGACATCACTGCTGCTTTGGAATAGATCTGTGAGGGTTTTCCGCATTACATAAGCAATTTCCTTGCCATACAAATTCGCTACCACTTGGTCTCTAACTCCCTCCAGGATAATCCTCCTAGATTTTACAATATCTTTCTTCCATTGAGCCAATTGTTGTGCATATGATGCTATTGGTTTTGGAATATCAGTTTGTGTGTACTCCCATTCTCCATTGTCATCCATCACAACTTCCATTCTATCTTTCTAAGCACAAAAATTCAAAGTTCCCTTCAATGCATACTCGAACCTCAATCCATTGAAAGACATTGTTCTTGCACTGAAGAGATTCCTGCACTTTTACAAATTGAATTCCTGCACCAAAAATCTGCTATTCGAATTTCTCGAAGAGATGATCAGGAACCTGGTTTCAATGCAGTTTTTAATTGCTTTGATACCATTTAGAAATAGCTCAAAATTTGTAGCTGATAATGAATTCAGACTGAAAATAATAGACACAAATTTCCTCTACTAATATGTGGAATGGAAAACATACAATAGAAACACTTGCAATCATTCAATCGTAATGAACATAGTTTTTTCTGGGGAACCCAACTGGGAAAAACCCCTCCTCTGTTTGTATTATATCATATGAGAACAATGATCTATTACAATGAAAACTCAATGCTTGAAGCTCAACCTACACTTCAATATTGATCTCTTCCTCCTTTACATGCACTGGCCAATACTTAGCCAAAATAGACCTCCTGCTTCCTCTTATTTCCTTGTGTAATTCCTACTCCTAAAGAATAGGGAAGCTCTTATTTCCTTGAACAATTCCCAAGAGAAATGGATCACCTACTACATGTAAACTTTGTACACAATTATATACAACAATGATTAAAATTATGTCTTTTCCCTCCCCTCAACTAGGAAATTTGAATTGCATCCATGATTAGGGTTATTTTAAGTAAATTGGCTAGTTAAATGAGAGATCAGTGAGTTAACAACATTTATAACTACTAAATTGATCTCATACTGACTCTATTCTAGACTAGAACTCGGATAATTGAGTTTCACTAAAGATAACACCTCTAGATAGTTAGAGCTTAGCCACAAAATTGCACACAACTCTACTTCTAGCCCATAAACTTGAATTGACTGACTCAATTGAGTGATTTGGTCATGTCACTCTTGTTGACTGTCTGCAAATCATCTTGCTGAAGTGGAAAATTGAATTTCTCCTTTTGACTAAGGCACAAGTGAAATGAAGCATTTTCTTGCAACAATTTAACATGTCAATTTCCGCATTTGCTTCCCCTATGTCTTCTTCATTAATGTCTATCAATATCTGCATTCTCTCCCCCTTTGACATCAATTGCAAAGGGACATGGTTGTCTATCAATGATGTATGATTGTTCTTAAAGTTTCATGTGGACCTGACCATATTATAAATGGGATCTCACCCTTAGACCATGCTTCCTTCCATGAAGTATTCCCATCTTGGTTAAAATGTTGGTCCTTTTAGATGGGCTTATCATAACACCTGGACCCAATTTCAAGTCCTATCTTCTTCCATATTGAATTTTGGTATTGTAGTAGAATTGGAGGCTATGGACTCTATCGCACCATTCAAAATGATTGGTTTGTATGGTTCGTATGTTGATAATAAGTTATTTTTCGAAGTCTTGGCTTCGTTGGGAATTCTATCTAGGGACAACCTCTTTTTGAGGGGTGATTTAAATTTTATTTCACCTTCTCTATTAGGAAATTTCGGGGGGAACACGTTGATTGTGACCCTCTTGAAGGTTTTTTTTCTCACCTCCTTAAAGCTCACCATCTTGGTGGATCTTGAGCCTCTTTAGTTGTCCTCTACCTGGAAGAATGATGAGAAGGAAGAAGAAGGTGTTTCAAAGTGGCTAGATTCTAAGGATTTTCTTAGTGGGTCATGAATTTTAAAATCTTGCGTAGGTTCAGGGAAATTGTCCCATTACCTACCAATTATTTTAAAATTATATCCCAAAGAGAAAAGCCTCCCTCTCCCTTGAATTTTAACCATATATGGTTGGTAAAAGAAGATTATAGGGTTATTGTTTTTTTGTATGGGCGCATCTCTTTAATGATTGAAGTTTGAGGTATATGCATCAATTCTATGAATATTTGCACAAGGTCAAGGATGTCAAGAAGAAGCAGGTTGTTTCTTACAACCAAAAATCCCAAGCTCTCCTTAAGGATATAAAAAATAAAACATCTTCCCTTTATGCTTCTAATGAGGTTGGCCTCTTCTATGAAGAGGAGGCGACAATGTTAAAATTGTTAACAAGTAAAAAGTAGGATCTCTTGGCTAGAGAAGAGGCTTCATGGAGGTTGAAGAGTAGAGCCATTTAGATAGTTGAAGGTGATAATAACACGAAATATTTTCACAAGGTTGCCTCCTTTAAGAAGAATCGTAACACTATATGAGAGATTTCCAATAGGGATGACTTGTTGGTTAAATCTCTTTAGAAAAAAGTGGTCATGGGAGCTCATTTATGCTACTTGTTCTCATAACCTGTTGGGTTCCTTATCGAATAGATTTTGGCTATGCTTAGGCTATTTTCGAGGGTGTTTACTGACAACATGAATAAGGCTCTAGATTATGAGGTATCTGTTAATGAGTTACACTTTATTCTTTCTTCTATGGAGAAATGCAAAATCATAGGTCACGATGGGTTATTAATTGAGTTATTTCTCAGTTTCTATGAGCTTCTAAAGGATTATATCCTAAAAGTGGTTCAAGAATCTAAGAAAAATAGAAAAATTATACATGCTATGGATTCCACATTTCTAGCCCTTATCCCTTAAAAATAAGATGTGGATCCTTTCGATGATTTCAAACCTATTTCTTGTTGCAATGTGGCTTAAAAGGTGATATCCAAAATCATGGCAAATAGGTTGAAGACTATTCTAAGTGACATTATCTTGAAGGAACAATTTTGGTTTTTGTTCAAGCATCAAATTCATGATGTTGATGTTATTGCCTTAGAAGTGACGCAGTCAATTAAAATGCTCAAAATTCCTCCTATTTTACTTGAGCTTAATTTGTCTAAGGTTTATGATAAATTTACTTTGGCTTTCCTTATATTAGTGTTGATTGAAATGGGTACAAGCCTCGTGTTTGTCAAACCAATTTCGTTGTCCTTTTAAATGGGTCCTCGTCTAGGGTTTCTAGTGATCCTTGGGGATTGCGACAAGATTGCCCTATTTTTCCCTTTCTTTTACTCCTAATAGCCTCAAAGCTAAGTAAGCTGATCAGTAATTCCAAATGAAAAGTATGGCTAAAAGGACTAATAATTTCCACCTCATAATTTGTATTCAAATTTATTTATTTATTTTATTTTATTTTATTTATTATTTTATATGACATGTTGTTGTATGTGGCAAGCTATGCTTAGGGAGTTCAGTGGATTAAAAGAATATTGGATTTGTTCTATCGGGCCATGGGGATTGAGATAAATTCGTCCAAGCCTTGTGTTCATCTCCTTTTCCCCCTGTGGATTTGTCTCCTTTTTCTGAAGGAAGTTCTGTCTTTCCCAAGGCAAAGCATTGAGGAAGTCTTAAGTACCCGGGGTTTCATCTCAATCCAAATTCATATAGTTTCGAGAATTGGATTTGGTTATATAAAAAGATAGAGGCTTGTATAACTTTATGGGTTAGTAAATAGTTACCTAGAGGATGATTACTTGTCCTTCTCAAATCAATTCTATAGAGTATCCTCATTTACTAGACATCCATTGCCAAGGTGTTGAAAGGTATTTTCACTAATATTTAAAGAAAAGAAAAAAAACAGGCTTTCAATTTTTATGTATAGGTGATCGTGATAAAGACAATATCCTATAAGTTAAATGTTCAGTTTTGTCTTAGCTTAAGTGTATGGGAGGTTGGGGCATAAAAAACCATTTTTCTTTCAGTGAATCTCTTACAAAAAAGAGCCTCTCGAGGTTGTTGGGTAATTTAATTGACCTTAAATTACTTCTGTAATTGTCAACCAAGGTTCATGTATTTATGAAGTGTATGTGCACCATATATGCTAGGAATTTTATCTTTGAATGAAATTGATCTAGATATGGGTAAATTTTAAATGAGATTAAAGAGATGTCATGCACATGTTCTTTCCATTAAAGCTACATCAAAACCAATTTCCAAAATTAACCTAAAACTTGAAATCCCAATCTATTCTAATTGCAAAATTGAAAGTTTATCTCTAATTGCAAAAAGGAATAATTTTAATGCTAAGTTGCAAAAAAGAGATCTTAATACTAGTTGCAAAATTGAAATTTTAACACTATTTTGCAAAAGGAAATCTTAACACTATTTGTAGAAAAGGAAATTTAACTCTAAATTGTAGAAAATGATAGTTTAACTCTAAATTGAATAAATAAATACTGATGATAATTACTTGCAAAAGGAAAATAAATCAAATGAAAAATTGTAACTTCAAGAGATTACTAATGTGCACTAATAGCTTTTGAAAAAGCGTCTATTCATCATCCACAAAATTTAACTGAATTAAAGGACTAGAATATTGAAACGAAATGCATTATGGAAAATAGATATTTTTTGGTATTTTTTTTTTTTTTTTTATGAGTGCTCTAGAAATAAAACAAGAGGTGATTAGAAAAGAACTAAAGTGTAGCTATTCTAATTGACAAAAATAATTTTTTTTATATGAAATCATGAAATAAATGTAAACTACCTATGATAAATTGCATTGTGAACAAAAGATAACTACCCTTACAACTCTCCAGAGGGCCCTCCTGTGAGTGTAAATGTATCACTAATCAAACGATTGCTCAACCACGCATTGGAAAAGAGTAACATAGTATTATATTAATATACAGAAGTAAAACAAAGTTGACAAATAGTGAAGTAAAACAATGAGTAACTGTGTTTTTAGTTTTGCCTTACGGCTTTTATACAATTCTTAATCGAATTGTTCTACGAGTCCTATGTTGATAGGCAATTAAACTAATTTGCCATCTAAGAAGTAAAATAAATTTAAGAGTTTATCTCCTCATGATTTTCTAATGGAAGAGAAAATCATGAGGGATTCTTCTCGAACATGTCTTCACGATCAAACAAATCTTCTCCACGCTCGCTTGATCTCTTATCGAACTTTGCTTGACTGTTGAACCGTCATAACCAGAGTTTGACTTTTGATTTGACTTCTAGATATTTCGATCTCTATATCCTGCTAGATCATGACAATAGGTGGACATCCATGTGGGGAACATTTTTCATCTACAGGTACCTTTCATTTCCTCATAAGTGCATTGAAACCTGTCTAATTATGGAGATAGCTGAAAAATTCAATATTAGCTGTGGCATGATCAAGATTTTGTAGTTGTAGAGATGTTTGAATTATAATTCACAAAAAGCAATAGATTCTAAAACATAGATGATTAATACCTTTTATATGCTTGAGTAAGTCTGTGATGACCTTAATTAGGTTGAAACTGCAACAAGATGGTCATAATAAAGGTAAAGAGAGGGAAAAAGGGTAGTAAAAAATAGAACAATTTCAGACTTCAACATTCCCCCACACTAAAGGTCTTGCATGTCCTCATGCATCAAAATATTCAAAATTGGTTCCTTCTTCTTCTTTAGTGGATGATCTCATAAGCTTGTGCAAGCACATCCAAACTAGTGCTTTCTTTCTCTTTTTGATGCTGAAGATTTCCCTTAGTTTCTTCATCAAAATCTTACTCTGCGATCCCCTGATTCTGTTCTGAGAGATCTATGGTTTGCTTTGAGATTCTTGTTTTTCTTATACCAATGGCATAGATGAAAAAGTATATTATCATTATGAGTCCTTACTATTCCATTTTGTACCTTTACCGCTTCTTGTTCCTATATAAGGTGTTTATTAAGGACTTCTAGCTCATATAAATCCTACTTCAGAGCATCCTCATTTCTATGTTATTTTTGAGGAGTATGTTCTATCAAAGAGGTTTCATTAAATAAATTCTCTTAATTATGAGAGGAGCTTACCTTTTGTTGCACTCTTTGTTCCAGATAATCCACATAATCATAAATTTCTTGTTGGATTGAGTCAATGTCCGGTGTCTTCCTTGCTAGCCTCATTGTTTGAGGCGGTGTCCTGTATCCTTCTTCTTTAATATCGACCAATTCTGGAGATTGTTCATTTGAAAGTTTGGAAATTCTTCTGCTTCTTCTTAGCATTACCCCTGATTCTTTAATGTTCTGGATTTTCCTCTTTTTACTAGTTTGTTCCTGTTTCTTCTTCTTTAGTTCTCCATTTTCTTTAGGTAGTTTGGTATTTGGGCTGATTTTCTTTCTTATAACACTTTGTTTTCCATTTTTCTTTTTATATTTTTCCGAACTGAGAGAGAGGAGTGTCATCTTCAATTAGGTCTTCTAGTGCCTCTTTTTCATTTTGACCCGAATTTTCCTTTTCAGTTTCTTCTTCAGGGTTAGGGTTGGGTAGTGACCTACGTCGACTTCTTTTAACCCTTTTGCTATTTTCTTCCTCTTGAGCTTCCACAAAGTGATTGCAGACTAGAAAATCTTGCTAATTATCTTCCTTAGCTTCTAAGTGTGCCTCTATGAATATTTTGAAAAGTTCATGATGGTAGAGTGCATTATCAAGGGATTTTGGTTTCTCTTTGCACACTAGAGCCATTTTTCTAAGACTAAAAAGCAAGAAACATGGGAATTTGATTTCATTTCCATCAATAAAATGTATCAAAAGTCGAGCATGATAAAAAAACATGGTTCCAAACTTTCCTTCACAAGTTAAGAACTTCTGAATAACTAACTGTAAACTCCTCCATTTTCCTTTCAATGATGTGACTGGAATTGGCTTTTTAAAGATAGAAATGTTGATACTTGGTTCTTTGAGGAGGTTGACCTAGTCTTTCTCCTTGATTTTTTATTTTTTTTGCTTAAGCCAACTCTCTCCATTTATGGGCAATTTCATAGCTTCTTCCATGATGGAATATGTCAATATAAGCTTAATGTCACCAATTTCTGCCTTGACCCAATCAAAAACCCAAGAAAAAGCTTTAGTCACCTCTGTCTCATGCCCATGGAACTTTTCAAAGAACCTAAGCCACCCTACTTGTTGTAATTGTTCTCTGACTCACAGATATGCTTGAAGGAACTTGACTCCATTGGATTTTGATCAGATGATGGTACCCATGGTGGAGAGAAGTCTCAGTCCTAAATTGTTTCCTTTTGATAGAGGCGATGAAGTGTTGACAAGAAGGAGGTGAGCAAACTGAACAATGAGGGGTATGGAATGGAGTGAAATGGAGTGCAATGATTATGGAGTAAGGTGCTTGTGGGATATTTGATTCATAATAGGACTTAAACCTTTTCACATGATTTCCCATGATTTTTAGATCCGCTTTCATAGGATCGATAGGATTTATGCGATTTCCTATAGATTTGATGTGACAAGTTAAGTCATGATGATGAAATAAGGTTGTCAAAACTATGATAGTGGAACATAATATTCTAGGCAGTTCCTAAGGTCTTTTAATAACTCAAGCTTTTTAATGAAACCATCCAACTAATTAAAATCTACTGCTCTTATATAAAAATAATTTAACATCGTGCATACCTTTGCCGTGGATACCTTTAATCTTCCTTTTTTGTGGATTCTATGAATGTTAGGTGTTGATGTTGTTATGACTGTAAAAATTATACTCAGCTGCAGAATTGAAGGTTAGCTATAAAATGACATTTATTCCATTGCTTCTTATTTCTTGAGATTTGTTGCTTGATCAGAGGAGGATTCTTTTTTGGTGTTGTTTCTTTGATGATTAGTGAAGAAGGCTTGTCTTCAGAAGTGTTGCTTACCACTGGAAAATTTATTAGAAAAAGAGGAATAAAAAGAAATAGCGAAAAGACAAGGGAATTATGAAAATCCAAACCGCCAAGAACTCTTGGTTTGCAGTTAAGATTTTCTACATAGGCATGCCAACATA
>APFE030000468.1:35323-50323 GCA_000404065.3 Pinus taeda
AACTTCAATTCAGAATTCTCTTGCAAATATTTGACAAACTCTTCCTTTGTTAGTGGTTTATGATACGATCTTAATCTATGGCCATTAACAAGGAAAGTAACTTGTTTATCATCAATCGTTTTGATTTTTACTCCTCCATTATAAAAAATAGTAGGAATCTCATAAGGACCAAGCCAATGAATTTGAAATTTCCCTTAAAAGTCTTTGGATAACATCTTGTCGGATCTCATCTAGCTCATTCAATTGTGATTGTCTTTGTCTCTGAGCTTCTGATAAATCAAAGCCCAATTTAGCAGTTGTTCTAAAGGTCTCCTCTTGTAACTAAATTGGAAGCAAAACTTGCTTCCCATACACAAGCTCGTAAGGAGTATGTCCAATTGTATTTCTCCATGTGGTTCAATATGCCCATAGTGCTTATGGAAGTTTTCTTGCCCAATCTTTCCCATGAAAATGCACAATCTTGGTTAGAATTGTATAAAGTACCTTGTTGGTGGATTCCACTTGTCTATTGGTTTGTGGATGATATGGAGTAGAATTTTGATGCTTGATTTTATATTGCTCCATGATCTTCTACACCAACTTGGATGTGAATTGAGTACCTTGATCTATTACAATTTCTCTCGGAAAACCAAAACGAGTAAATATATCCTCAAAAAGAAATGTAACCACATCATTTTTAGTTGCAAAAAAAATAGGCTTAGCTTCTACCCATTTTGTAACATAATATGTACAAACAAGTATATACCTTTTCTGTTTAGATAGAGGATTTATTGGCCCAATAAAATCTAGAGCCCATTTTTCAAAAGGCTCTAGAAGTACTTGTGGTTGTAAAGACATTTCATTTGATGGAATAGGCTTCTCCATTCTTTGAAAACTATCACATATTTTGATATATTCTTTGGCATCCTTGAAAACAGATGGTCAATAGTATCCCAAAAGAAGGATCTTGTAGGAAGATATTTTGTCAGCAAAGCGTCCACCACATGGATCATCATGAAAATATTTCAGGATTTTTGGTACTTCATCTTCTCGAACACACCTTCGGATGTTCAAATCAGGTCCAATTTTGTACAACTCCTAATCTATCCAAGAATAAGGTGCACTGGTTTTGATAACTTTTTTCTTTTCCCTGGATGATAGTTGTGCAGGTAAATTTCCTGTAGCCAAATAATTAACAATATCTGCAAACCAAGGTGTTTTAGTAAATACCGCAAAAAGATATCCACTAGGAAAGTTATCTTTTACAGGAACATCATCATTATATTGTACATTCTAGAAAGAAAATCAGTAATTGTGTTCTCTTTTCCTAGTTTATCAAGAATAGTAATGTTGAATTCTTGTAATAATAACAACCATCTTGTAATTTTGCCATTAGTAATTGGTTTGTTCATTAAATATCTAATATCATAATGATATGTATGAACAAAAGTTTCATAACTAGTGATATAATGATGAAACTTATTAATGGCATGCACAAAAACTAAAAACTCCTTTTCTACTATAGTGTAATCTAACTCTTCCAGAGTCAATTTTTTGCTTGTATAATAAATAACATAAGGAGTTAAATATTTTTTTCCCAACATAACTCATAGATTTGTATCTGAAGCATCAGTAGAAATATGAAAAGGGAGAGACCCATTAGGTCCTCTTAAAATTGGTGCTTCAGTAATCTTTTGTTTCAATGTCTCAAATGTTTTTTTACAGTGAAAATTCCAATCAAATTCATAATATTTTGTAAGGAGTTTATGAAGTGGAGAGGCTGTTTTTGTGAAAATTTCTATGAATCTTCCATAATAACCAATAAATCTAAGAAAACTTCTTACATCTCTTTGACAAAGAGGAAATGAAAATTTATAAATTATTTCTACTTTATATGTATCCACTTTAATTCCATCATTTGAAATATGGTATCCTAAAATAATCCCTTCATTGAACATTATAAAACATTTCTAATGGTGTTATTTGCGACTACAGACATAAGTATCTTCTCTAGTCCTGGTGGACTGATCTAGAACAAAAAAGACAAAGGCACTAATTTTTTCCTTAAAAAAAATAGATAATGGGATGAAGCCTACCTAGAATTTGTCGCATGATTCGCTCCTTCCTTGGCTTGAATGCTCCAGTCCTAGCTCCAATCGTTGTTATTAGAACCTGCATAGTTAGATAATATAAACCAACGATCCATGAAATCTATGTAGCATCATATAATCACTTTATTCAATAGATCAACATGGTATTGAAATATATGAAACCATAACATCATATATAGGAAAACAGAAAACTCTTTGCATTAATAGAAATGGAATGATTTACAACAAAAAATAGGTGTTGATCTTGTAGAAGAGCTCCTCCAAGTTGACTTGTCCTTTCCTTGCAAAAAAGTGCACCTCTAATCACCATAATGCATGGAAAGATATCTCTCACATCAACAACATAAGGATAAAATCACTCTCCAAAAGCCAACCCATCTCCTATGGCTGGAAGTAAATATATAGGTGAAGGAGGTAGCTCATGATTTCTTATCCTTTTACAATTCTGGCTTGAGATCCATTCTTGATGGGAGGATGAGCTCAAGGGGTAAGGGATGAGAACTCCAAGGTAGGATAGGATAGGATTCAAGACTTTTATCTGAGGTAAATGGTTACAAAAAATCCTGGAAGCTTCTAGAAGAAGAGGCTTCGAGATTTTCTCTTTTTTTTCTTGAATTTCTAGAACCAACATAGGTGCATAGTGGAGCAACTTGTAGGTGATCAACGCAGTCCAGAGTGGAGCAACCTAGTTGTCAACGTTGTCTAGTAGGAGGCCAGGGAGTGTTGGTCTTTAAAATGACTGAAACAAGGTGTTTTCAGGCAGAAACTTTGGGATTATAATAAGTCATGCTTAGTGATTTGTTCAAGGGTGATGAGAAGGAGGTCAAAGGATGTTTATTGATCTAGTTGAAGGCCTACTAACTAGATGTGACAAAATGGCCTATAACAGACTACCCCCCAAAGTGCAAAGTCAAGAATGATAGCTCATGACTGAAGTGCTTTACCTTGTGACAAGTCGGGATCAAGAACAACCGATGATATCATCATATGTTACAATGCATTTATATCATGATATATTTGTTGAGGGAGGCATACCCATACTCAACACATAAGTTAATCATTACATGTAAAAGGACCAAAAGAAATGTCCACATATGGGTGATGGTGGACCCATGATTGGATGAATGTCTGTATGATCATATCCATCAGACATTGTGATCTTGTATTACTCTTGAAATCGCAGCTCGGATGGATGAAAATAGATCTGGAGTTTTCTATCTTGTTCACACGACCAACCAATGTACGAGTCTAACCATGTGAATCAATGATATGGAGTTGAACATGGTAGACACCATATGATTACTGATCAATGACATAAGTCATTAACAGACACGAGAGAAACCACCGATGATGTTAGTGGATCTCAAGGTACTCTAGTACAATCTGTATGGTGTGAATAAATGAGTTGATATTGAACACCAAACATAATCTCTCGGACAAAGGCCATTGATGTAAAATGTTGTTGAGAGCGAGGAAAATTGCCATTGATGTATGCAAGAACCAAGGTACCAAGGGGTGTTTCTAAGTCAAATTTCTAGATAATGAGCTGATGTCGACAGGAAGTGACCCGTCGCAGGAGGGCCTTGATGTATCCCCCATCAAATTCACAAAACAAGCATGATGATTTGAGACAAAATGATCAAAATGGTGCTGATACGGAACTAGACTAGGAAAGGAAAACATGGAATGAAGGCTTAAGAGTATTGTAGTAGATATTCTAAATGACTTATATTGAACATAGTGACAACACTGAATGGAGTTGGAAACATTGACCCAAAACCAAAAGCGGAGGCTTTGAAATGGTAAGATAATCCAAAAGAAAAGAAAATTTCCCAACCCGACAACCACATAGATGAAGTGGAAACATTTTATGTTCAAGAGTAACTCGCTGCAATTAGCAAAATGGAGTACCCTGTTTTCCCAATTTTCCAACCATACTGATAAGTACCTCTTTATGTTTTAACAAGCTTAAGGAGGGAAAATATGCTTGATTTGTAAGTCCATCCTTCAGATGAATTTCTCTGAGAATATTTAAAATCCCCAGAGAAGGAGTGGTTCAGTACTGTCATGAATGATGAGTCCATCGTTATTTGATGTTTTAACGAGTCCAATGAGGGTAAAACTAGACATCTTTTTCACGTTTAGAGAGTTTGAAAAAGAGGTGGAAAAGAAAACTCCAGATGTTCCTTTTCGTAGATAGTCCCTTAGGTCTGAAAAGGAAAAAAATAATACCTAAGAGAACCTCTTAGCCATGTTCGACTAAGGTATTACTTTTTCGTAAGTAGTCTATCTCAGTACGGAAAAGGGTTAAAGTTATACTGAGTAGATGTAATTTCATTTACTTTAATGAGTTCGAAAAGGCAAGTGCTCAATAATCTTTTCATATTTTGGGAGTCTAAAAAGAGCGAAAAGAGGAATCCTCCTAGAGGAACGAGATGTATAAAGGGATATCAACTGGTTCTTGTCATGGTGGAACTGCTCAAAACATGTAGAATTCAAGAGATTGGATAGTAAGACCACTCATCATAGTGGTGCCTCAAGAAAGGGTAAAAAACCAAGTGAAAGTTTATGATTGGCCAAGTAGATGGTGACGATGGAATGACAAAATTAAGGCTCATATGGCAAAAATAGGCTGATAAAAATGGAAATCACGAGAGGTAAAGTGGGAATGGAAATGGTTTCATTTCTACATAAACTTGAAATATGGGAAATTATGCTTAAAATTGGTTTCATTTTTACACAAGCTTGAAACAAAGGAAAACTATGCTTGAAATAAGTTTGCATTCCCCCAACATATTGACTCAATTCGAGGTACATGTCCCCCAAGCTTCATTTAGTTACCCAAGTAGACTACTGGTTACTAACAGGTGGATGGAATGAAGGTTCATTTCTAAGATCAAGTGAAAGACTCGATTGGGAATTTTTGAGATCTAATCAAAGAATGTATTTGATGGGGATCTGTTTCATTTTTTAACGAGCTTAACACATGAAAATAAATATGTTCATGGGAACTAGCTTCATGTTTTAACGAGCTTGATACAAGAAAAGGAACTTTGTTCAAAGGACCTTGTTTCATTTTTTAACGAGCTTGACACAAGACAAGGAACTTTGTTTTGAAGACAGATCATGGCCTCCAAGTGACCATGGCTTCGAAGAGGTTCTCATTAGATGGAAGAACAACACTTTTGAAGGGATACATATCAAAGTTTCCAACGGAAAGATCAGGCTCCAATGGCCCCGGTAAATGATTCACAATATCACCTACTAGATCTAGGTTGAAAGAAGTTGAGTGGACAATAAAAGTCACATCTTCATCAATAAGTGTGTGAATGGGATAGGTTTCCACATAATTAACCAGTGGAGGGGAAGGTACCACTTGCATATAAGGAACATTTAGGGAACTTGGTTGATTGAGAGTCAAACTAGGACCAATGAACGAAAGTTGGGTAATAGTCATGATTCTTCCTTCATTGGGGAAGCACATCACATGAAAGAATGAAGAGATAATATCTCCCATGACATAAACATAGTCACACCCAAGGAGTAAATTAAAATCCAAAGGGCCTTGGAATACCATCACATCAATATAAACAATCTTTCCTCCCAAAGTAATAGGCAACTTAGGAAGGATCGGTAACGGTTGACTGGTTCCTTTGTTAAAAGCCAACAAATTTTGGATATCGGGCACAATATACGGAGAACCTAAATATTTCCAAGTAGTTGAGGACAAAATACTAACATATGCGCCTTACTATATAAGCCTGTACTATGATCTGGAAGGGCACGTAAGGAGGAAGACGATATCTTGCCAGTCGACTCCAATCAAAGGAAGTGACTAGCCACTTGGAGGAGGTATCATGGGAACAAGAGAATTGCCCCCTTGTGCTATGGGAATGGGAGAACTGCTCTCAGTGCTGTGGGAATGAGAGAACTAACCCATAATTCATTGGAACTTGAAGAAATGAGAATAACCTGAGTGGTATGAAGTTCACTCTCTAAGGGAAAGGTACGATCAACAGAAGATGGAATATTCAACCATTTTCTCAACCAATGGTTGGTCAAGATCAAAATCATGGGATTCACGTTCAGAGAGAGTGGGATTGATTGGAGATGTATTATGATCAATCACTTTATCAACTAGTGGAAGATTGGGAGAAATCTTTCAGTAACCAGCCGGAAGGCGAGGCTGAGAAGCTGTAAGGTTTTCCAACACTTTTGAGGCTTCATCTATATAAGGGAAAAGGTGAATGGGATGATTTCCTTCACATAACCTACAGGGAAACTTAAATTTACCCTTTTTCCTATGGGCCTTACTATCGCTAGTTGAGGGTTTATCACCAGCATGATCTCCAGAAGCTGATGACAAAGGATGATGTGAGCCTGTAGACCACACTCATAATATCTTGGGAATACCAGGACAATATCTAAGAAGGTGGTCATCCTTACATAACATGTAAGATAATTTAACTTTGCGGGGCTGATTGGAAGGTTTATCCACATTAGTTGCATTCATAGCAATGGTTTCTTGGTTTCCTCCCTGCTTATTTTGCTTCTTCTTCTTCGTCCTCCTCTTCTTCTTATATTCCTGGTTATTAGAATCAAGACTTTCACTAGGTGAAGAGGAAGAAATGGATGATGAAACAATAGGTGAAGAAGGAAAAGGGTCAACTTGAGGATCAACTCGAGGTTGATATTGTTCAGGTGGAGGATAACTTGGTTGAGAAGAAATTTGGACATTTGGAACCATCGTGGTCGAAAACAACCAAACTAACAAACCAATGGTAAATCAGGGAAGGGACAACGTTGCCATATAAGGGGCACCAATATTTCCAAAAGAAGGAAAAGGACTAGGAGTCCCATCAGATGGGTTTCCTTGACTGGTAGACTCGGGAACTGTTCCCATTAGTCTCAAACTAAGATCTACTAAGGATTTATTGCATGGTAAGGATGTTGTTCTGTGATCAATTAATTGATTTTAGAAATTAACAACACAAAATAAAACAAAGGGGTAAAATAGGCAAAAGCTTTACCAAGCAAACGTGAACTACAATATACACCTTGGAGAACGAAGGACTTAATGTACGTGTAGGAATCTCCCCGAATGTGTGTTTGGTGTATCACAGTATACAAGGCGACCGATTCAGTTACCTATGGTGAGGGTAGAAACCTATAGGGGACTTCCAAAATATAATTGATGGTAAGTGGAAGTGTAGTCCGTAGTAGTGTTGTCTAATGTGTAACCATTCGATGAGAGCATTCCCATATACTTTACGTGCATGTAGCACCATCCAATATACCCAATGGTACATGGAGAACAATCCTATACAATCAGGTATGAGGAACGAGATTTCATCCCCAGGATACAACGTTGGCAAACAACGACAACTCCTATGTTTAATGATGCTAGAACACGTCTCTAGCCTAGACCTATAAATGTTTGTGTTAATGTTACAAATGCTCCTTAGGTTGATTCAATAAATTTATTATTTATCTTCAATTAAGTTCTAGTTTTGGGGTTCACCGCGAATGTCACCTGAATATCCCAAAATGCAAACTCGAATGAGGAAATGGAATCTTTCTCATTCAATGAAAATCTATTTAAGGAAGGGAAGATACAAAGAGTATGCAACAAACAACATGCTAAATGCAATTCCCTTTTCAATGCAACTATTCCAATTTCAATGCACACACAAAACCCTAAATTCCAATGTAAATATTTTTCTTTTCAAGTCACTTAATTTTCAAAAATGAAGAAAACTTAGATGCAAAGTCTAACCAATGATTCAAACAAGCCTTTTAGAATGATGACTAAAACACCAATTCATCTAAGCACTCAATAATCAAACAAAATTAGTTTGCAAATAACCTAATTATGAGAATAAAGGAAAATCTTCAAACAAATCCTTACCAAAGGTATCAAAACAAAAGCAAACCAAATGGAGGCTCTAGAGGGACCACAAGACACTTAGAGCTGAAGGAAGAGTAGGTGGAATCAGGGTTGGATTAGAGAGAAAATCAAGGCAAAGACAAACTTGTCATGAACAGGGGCCAACACAGGCATAGAGAAGGCTAGGTTGAGGTGCAACACTCTAGCATAGGACTAGAGGGTGCATTGGTCTAGGGATGTTAAGTTTCAGCACAAGGATTTCAGTTGACACTCAATGAAAGGTCTTCATAGGCCTATCCTTGACTAGATAAGATAGTAAAGGTCCATAAAAGAGGTAATACAAACACAATGGAAAAATAAACCACCAAGGGAATACACCAATCCCTAGTATGGTCATGAATTTGTTATGCAGAATTTATGACTGTGGACAAAAGTATCTTCCCTAGACCTGGTGAACTGACCTAGAACAATAGAAAGACAAATGAACTAATGTTTTCCTTAAAGTAAATATATAACAAGATGAAGCCTACCTGGAATTTTCCATATGCTTCACTCCTTCCTTGGCTTGAATGCTCCAATCGTAGCTCCAATCCCTATTATTAGAACTTGCACAGTCATATAACACAAGCCAACGATCCACAAAATCTATGTAGAATCATCTAATCACTTTATTAAATAGATCAACATAGTACTGAAATATATGAAACCATAACATAATATATAGGAAAACAAAGTACTCTTTGCATTAATAGAAATGGTGTGAGTTACAACCAAAAATAGGTGTTCATCTTGTAGAAGAGATCCTCTAGGTTGACTTGTCCTTTCCTTGTCACAAAGTGCACCTCTAATCACCCTAATGCATGGAAAGATATCTCTCACATCAGTAACATAAGGGTAGAATCACTCTCTAAAATCCAACCCCTTGCCTATGGATGGTAGTAAATACATAGATGAAGGAAGTAGTTCATGAATTCTTATCCTTTTACAAATTTGGGCTTGAGATCCACTCTTGATGGGAGGATGAGCTCAAGGGATAAGGGATGAAAACTCCAAGGTAGGATAGGATAGGATTCGATACTTTTATCTGAGATAAATGGTTGCAACAGATCCTGGAAGCTTCTGGAAGAAGAGGCTTCAGTATTCTCTCTCTTTTTCCCGAATTTATAGAACCAACGTAGGTGCATAGTGGAGCAACCTGTAGGTGCAAGGATGATGAGAAGGAGGTCAAAGGATGTTGATTGATCCAGTTGAAGGCCTATCAACTTGATGTGAAAAAATGACCTGTAACACATGGATTAATGAAATGTTTGCCTCCTTACATCTATAATATTTTTTTTCCAAAATTTCAATAGCTTCTTAAAAAATATCTCTATATATAGTAAAGTCATCCATGTAAACTTCCACACAATCATGAATTAGATCAGAAAACATACCTAATTTCTAAAACTTCTCTTTGAAATGTGGCAGGTGCATTACATAATCCAAAGGGAAGTACCCTATAGGCATATGTTCCCCAAGGACACGTGAAAGTAGTTTTATCTTGATCTTCTTGTGCTAGTTGGATTTGGTTACACCCACTAAAACCATCTAGAAATGAAAAATTTTCTTCTTGCCAAGGTATATAATACTTGATCTATAAAAGGTAGTGGAAAATGATCTTTCAAAGTATTTTTGTTTAATTCCATGTAGTCAATACACACTCTCCATTTCCCAATTTTCTTTGGAACAATGACCAATGGTGATACCCATTGACTATATGATATAGGATAGATAATATTCATATTAAGTAACTTTTGTAATTCCTCCTTAACAATTTATCTCAGATTAGGGTTCATTCTTGTCTGAGGTTGTCTAACTGGTTTGCCATTTTCCTGTATATAAATATGATGCATACAAGTTTTAGGATCAATCCCTTTCATATCAGTATACTCCCATGCATAAGAAGAAGAGTGTTTTTGTAGCATCTTTATTAATTTGCTCTTTTGAAATTATTCCAAGTTATTATTAATATTCAATGTTTTACCTGGAAAAATTTATACTAGAGAATTGCCAAACTTTTCCATAGAATGTAAGGCCATTTGGTGAGATGATAAATATTCAACATTACATTGTTCTTAAAAACTTTGATCTTTGTCACGGTATGAGGAAGTATCATTATTATTCATTAAATTTATCAATTGATCTTCCTCATCTAAATGTGAAAAAGTATATACTAGTTGCATATCATCAAAGTCTTCATTATCATCCTTTATCCAAATTTCACTTTCTACTTCAGTTATTGTTTTTGCAGTTGGATATAATGTGAATTTCTTAGTGGAGTTTCCATCATAAATATACATGTCACCATATCTACAACTTATTAATGCATCAACTGTAGCTAGCCAATGTCTCTAAAGGAATGGATGGCCTCCTAAATTATTATTTGGAGTTAAAAGCATGAAATCTACAAGATATTCCCAAGAATCTAGAGAAACAAACATGTCTTCTAATACACCATTTGGTTTGATAACATATCTATCTGCTAAATGTAATAATGTAGGAGTATATTGAACATTAGGAAGCTTTGATTGCTCCATTGTCTGTTTACTCATAATTTTGATGGGTGCTCCTAGATCAATCAAAGTATTTGGAATCTCAATACCATTGATATGAATTTTTACAATAGGGCTACCTGGATCTAGATATTTTTGAACAATTTGTTTCCCCATCATAATATCAGCAATTTTTCCTACCAATTGGATCTTTTTAACATCTTTTATTTTTCGTCCTAGTTTTCTAATAAATAACTCCTTAATAGTTTTTGCAAATATTGGTGTTTCCTTTATAGCTTGAAGTAAAGGAATTTTGATGCAAACATTTTTAAGTTCATCTAGCATATTGTAATATGGTAAAACAATTTGCCTTTCTATTCATTTATCAATTTTAAGGCTTTTGGGAAAAGGTAGATCTTGTAAGAAAATAGAAGGTTGTTCTACTAGAGGAACTGTAGGATCTTGTTTTATTTGCTCATCCTTTGATTGTACAGGAACATCTTCCTTTAGAGGATAATTTTCTTGATCAAGATTTGCATCTTTTTCATGAAATTCATCCTCTTTAGATTTTTGGATGGCAACTGTTGGTGAATTCTTTTGTAAAACCCTACGAGATCTAAGTTGAACATGATTTAGACCTAATGGGGTTATCATACAAGCTTAAAAAATTTGTCCTTCAACATTATAAAAAAACTTGTTCTTATTATATGGATTCGAGAGCGGTTGAGCATGTAGTTGATTGGATTTTTGAGGAAATGGTAATGAAAATTGTTGATTTGGATTTTGGAATTGAAGAAGTTGGTTTGGTTGAGGAGAATAATATTATGGTTGAAAAGAATAAGGTTGTTGGAATTAAGGATATTAAGGATTTCTCCCATAAGGATTTTTCCAACCTTGTGCCTAGGATGGATTTTGAGGTTGTGGGGGCAAAGGTTACCAAGGCATGGGTGAAATCCAATTATTCTGTGGTTGTGCATGCGAATGAGTATTTAAACCTTGAGTCATATTTTGTTGTTGATTTTACCATGGCCTTTTAGCAATAAAACAAAGTGATTCAGCTTGGCTTGTTCTAGCCTCATCTTGAAAAACAACTTTAAGACCAGGTATTGAGGGGAATTCCTTTGTATTATGATTTTTAGCACATATGACACAAATTTTTATACTATCAAGGGGACATTCTCTCAAGGCATTATTTTTTCTACATCTGGGACAAAACATAGATAATGCAACATTCTCAACTTTTTTATTATTTTGTATCTTAAGAGTATCTAGTTGCTCACTAAGACTCCCAAGGATATCTGTTTTGAAATTTTCAAGCAAATTGCCTCTTTCAACTCTACTTATTGTTCCAATTACAAATTTACTAATTCTGGACATAACAGGGTCTCTTAGAATTTTACTAGTGCTAGCCCTGCCCCTTGAAATATGTTTACACATATAACAGATTTCACCAAATGAAAGTTGAGAAACATCTCCTTTGACCATTAAATTGAGAATATCAATCCATTCATCTCTGATGGATTTCAACAAAAGAGATTTTAATGTTTCATCATCTAAATCGTGCATCCTATCCCTTTTGACATTATAGGCAAATCTTTTAACTAGGTCTTCAAGGCTTTCATCCTCTTTTTGCATAATCTTAACGACTTCATCCTTAAGGTTATAGGGCATGAAATAATCCTTATATTTTTATAAGAACACATTTTTCATTTCTTCCCATGTTCTAATAGTATGTGTTCCTAGTCCCATGAACCATTTAAATGCTCCATTTTTCAAAGTAGTTGGGAATAATTTCAGTTTATGAGGATCAAGTAAGTAGTCATAATATCTACATAAAACTTCAAACTCAAAAATAAATGTTTATGGATCCTCATTTCTTAAACGATGGAAATTAGGGAGGACAGAGGGTGAAATGTTTTTCATTATGGTTGTGGTATCTTCATTAAAAATAGGAAATCCATAAGGATTTGGTTCTCCTCCGCCACCTCTACCACCTCGTCCTCCAACACCTCCTCTATTTCCTCCTTTGCCTCTTCCACCTCCAATTCTAAGTTCAACATTTACATTATGTACTTTTCCTTCTCCTTCCCCCTCCATTGTAGATTCCTCAGAGCTAATATAAGGTTCTATAATAGGGTTATCTAGCTCTTCTTCTGGTTCCTCTACTAATGGGATATTGGAATAAGTTTCCTCTTCTTCTTCTTTAGGAACCTCTGATTCTTGTCCTAAAATTTGTTCTCCCGTCGAAGAGAGAAATATTACTCATTCTATTGGGGATGTAAGTTCTCCAACTATGACTTCAATAGAAGAAGTTGGTGAATCTCTAGGTTGTATTTCAGACCTATGCACCTCAGGGAGTCTACGTCTACCTACAAATGATGGGATGCGAGTATTAGTGGATGGTGTGCCACTACGAGGTCTAGTGGGAGTGAGTGGTGATGTTGGAATTGAACTTCTACCTCTACTTACAAATCTACCCTTAGAATCCTTTTCTATATGCATAAATGTTTTTTACCATGCTTTAATTATGCATATACAAAATCTAAGTTAAATGCACCTAAAATGATATGCAAACCAAGAATGGAATCCTATATACACCTCCTCAAAAACAACACCAAAATGTTGGGTAATTTAATTGACCTTAAATTACTTCATTGATTTTCAACCAAGGTTCATGTACTTATGAAGTGTATGTGCATGATAAATGCCATGAATTCTATCTTTGGATGAAATTGATCTAAATATGGATAAATGTTAAACGAGATTAAAGAGTTGTCACACACATGTTCTTTCCATTAAAGCTACATCAAAACCATCTGCCAAAATTAACCTAAAATTTGAAATCCCAATTTATTTTAGTTGGAAAATTGAAAGTCCATCTCTAATTGAAAAAAGGAAATATTAATGATAAGTTGCTAAAAAGAGATCTTAATACTAGTTGCATAATTGAAAGTTTAACACTACTTTACAAAAGGAAATCTTAACACTATTTGCAGAAAAGGAAATTTAACTCTAAATTGCAGAAAAGGAAATTCTAACTCTAAATTGCAAAAAGAAATACTAATTCTAATTACTTGCAAAAGGAAAGTAAATCAAACAAAAAAATTGTAACTTCAAGAGATTACTAATGTGCTATAATAGCTATGAAAAACCATATATTCATCATCCATGAAATTTAACTGAATTAAAGGACTAGATTACTGAAATGAAATGCATTAGGATATATATATTTTTGGTATTTTTTTATGAGCACTTTGGAAATAAAACAACTAGTGATTAGAAAAGAACTAAAGTGTAACTATTATAATTGATAGAGAGAAAAAAACTATATGAAATCATGAATTGAATGTAAACTACACATGATAAATTGCAATGTGAACAAAAACTAACTACCCTTAAAACTTGCCAGGGGGCCCTCACGTGAGAGTAAGTTTGTCATTGATCAAACGATTTCTCAACCACACATTGGAAAAGAGGAAAATAGTATTTATATTAATCCGTAGAAGTAAAACAGAGTATGCAAATACTGAAATAAAATAATGACTAACTATGCTTTTGGTTTTGCCTTACGACTTTATACAATTCTTAATCACATTATTCTAAGAGTCCTATGTCGATAGGGAATTAACTAATCTTCCATCTAGGAAGTAAACTAAAATTAAGAGTTTATTTCCTCATGATTTTCTACTGGAAGAGAAAATGATGAAGGATTCTTCTCGAACATGTCTTCATGTTTGAATAGATCTTCTCCATATTCGCTTGATGTCACTTGATCTCTTATCAAACTTTGCTTAGCTATTGAATCATCATAACTAGAGTTTGACTTTTGATTTGGCTTCTAGATCTTTTGAACTCTGTATCCAGCCAGATCACGATGATAGGTGCACATCCATGTGGGGATAATTTTTCATCTACAATTACCTTTCATTTCCTTATCAGTGCATTGAAACTTGTCTAACCATGGAGACACTTGCATAATTCAATATTAGCCATGGAATGAGCAATATTTTTTAGTTGTAGAGATGTTTGAATTATAATTCACAAAGAACCAATAGATTCTAAAGCATGGCTGATTATTAAGTTTTATATGCGTGAGTAAGTCTGTGATGACCTTAATTAGGCTGACACTGTAACAAGATGATCACAAAAAAGGTAAAGGGAGGGAAAAAGGGTAGTAAAAAAGAGAACAATTTCGAACTTCAACAGAGGTTTACTTAGAACTGGGCTCTCTAGGGGTGTATAATGAAGTCCAAATATTTGGTAGGTCTATTCATTGAAGATTGATTGTAGATCCCTTGCAAATCTACTAAGAATAGCTCGATCATTTAAAACTCCTTGGAGGAGGTCATTTTGGTGGTTAACAGATGAATTGTACAAAATATAGGGAATGTAAGAAAGTCAGGATTGGGGAAGATCCATGGGAAGTTTCAAATAATGAATTTTAACTCTCCAACGATTTGTTTGGTGATTGCATGATCAAGGTATTTTCTCT